>CM021745.1:14153641-14163742 GCA_011075105.1 Heteronetta atricapilla | reverse complement strand
TTTTTTTTTTTTCCATTTCTCTCAGGACTAAGCAGAGATGTTATCTGAGGGTCATTTAATGTCTTTTTCTGTTGTTCATTGGTGAATTCCATTTAAGAGAATAATAAAAACAGGGCTTGCATTAGAAGCACATGGAGATTTTGTTTTCCTCAAAACCTACAAAAAGCATCCAGTTTCCAACACAGAGGTAGTGACAAAGTGCTGGGGCTGATGATGCCTCAGGTAAGAACTCTTCTGCAGTGAACATCACGTACGGTCTCAGAGGCTTCCAACAAGGAGGCTTATATCGAAGTCATGTTGTTTTGAGTCTTTTTTTTTTTAAAGCATTTTTCAAAAGTGAATGTTAATAAATTTATTAACAGATTGTAAACAGGAAACAGTCAATCACAAGTAAATATATAAGCAGAGGATAGCTAGAATCAGATAAAAAGTTGCCCTGGATTGGCCCAGGTAAATCTTCATTTGAGAACGTCTGTGTATTGAGTGATGTTGGGCACTTCAACAGGAGAATCTATTATTTCCCTGATAATATTGTCCAGAGGGTGGAATTTGTCCTTTTGTTATTAAAGGGTGTCATCTTGGGAATTCTGACACAGGCTATGAAGTTTACTAGTAAACAGCTCACAGTTCAAACTCCTTTATCACTGACCCTAATGCTTAATAAATAAAATCTTCTCCTGTTATTAGACACCAAACTTTCTTCATGAATTAATGTTACAGTTTATTTAGTGGCATGCAGAAGGATTGACAGGATACTTTTAAGGACTTATTTTAAGTAAATCCAGGCTTTCAAGAAAAAAGTTCCAATCGTGTTTTGTTTTTTAGGTGCTCTGCAAAGACACCAAAAAGCCCAAGCTACATTTACAGGTGTGTAGCTATTTGTGCCAATGCTTGCCTCCAAGACTAAACAAAAGAGCAACAAGCTCAGCACCATTTTCTGATTTCACACATTTCTTGTTAAAGCATGGAACTCTCAGTGAGGGAAGAAAGGCTCAGTATAGAAGCTGAGCAGATTTCTTATTGTTCTGAGAGGTGAACTGGTAACAAAAGCCAGCACAAGGACTATTGATTATGCTATAATACCCTGTTGATATGAAACATTAAAAAAAAAAAATCCCAAACCACTGAATTTCTGATTCTCTCAAAACTGGTAGATCTTGTGCCTTGCAAAATTCCCCTGGTGCTCCAAAGGCTATCACAATCAACTCTGTTCATTGATTGCTGTGAGTTTTCAGTAATGCCTTTACACCTGGGCAAAGTGGGTGTGAAATGAACTGTGATAAGGAAAATAGCATTTTATATCAACTTAGGCATTTTGGAATATGTAGGAATGACTACTACTTCTGTAGTGCAAGATCATGTTTGGGGATTTTTTTTTTTCAAGTATCAGAATGATATAGCAGTAAAGTGGGGGGGGGGGGGAAATCCTCCTCCCACTGCCTTCGCATTTTGAAATTCAAACACTTTCCTCCCCTTTTATAGCAGCAGTATATCATATTTACAACATCTAGCATTTCAAGGTTAGATGGCAAAATGTTGAGTCAAAAAAAAAAATTGCCTTCCCATGGATACTCAAATATTTCAGCTCATGTTTGGAAGACAGTGCTGATGTGCTACTGGTTGATATCATTTCAGAAATAGACAACAAAATGATTCATCTAGACAGAGTCAAAAAGCTGATCTCAACCTCAGTGCTCGCTTTTCAAACAGTTTATAATCAGATGTCTTGTGTGTTGGTAAGGCATTTATTTATATACAGTGCTACTTCTGGAGGTTTTCAAGTTTTTCAGACCCATATAGCACAGTATTTCATATGAACGTCAGCAGGTTGAGTCCTCATCAGGATTTCATATATACGTGTCACCAAGTTTTTCTGATTCAGCTCCATTGCTGTGTGTTCATACTTCCTGTAAGAATTAAATTCAGACCAGGAATTATCAGTGACTTTTGCAAATAATCCTGTCTCCTCCTTACTTTTTGAATGTGGTCTAATGGCCGATGGCTACTACATTTCTATAGTGTTTTTGTTTTTTTCCTAATTATTCTTGTCAATAGAATTTTAAGGTACCTATAAAAATTTAATGATCTCAGTATCTTTTCTCTGGTTTTGTGTGTTTCTGATTTTAAGCAGTTCAGCCTAAAAGCTGACATTTCCAGCACACAAAAGGCTCTTTGCAACAAAAAATGGTAGGCTTTTGTCTCCCTGTGAAGCCCCAGATACTGGTCCTAAGATATCCAGGGCTTAGTCCTTCACACAGGAATTCACGTTCCCAGGATAATGATTAGATGAAGCCAGTGAATTTGGGCTGCATCCCAAGAGTTAACTGCGTAGATGTGACCATGTCAGCAGCTTTTGCTGCTGGAGAGACAAAGGTTTCCTTGGTGAGTCTGCATCTGCATATTTTTTATATTCATGCTGCTTATTCCTTAATCTGGCAATGGTGCCTACACATAACACCACTGTAGATCATTCTTGGTCCCTACTCACTAGTCAGCAAAGGATGTTGTCAAAGTCTCACCAAAAATACGTGCACACCTTGACACCTAATTTGCAGCACTGGCCATTTTGCAGAGTGCAACTGTCTTGTTTCACCATCATGTGTGGCTTGGCCGAAGAGTGTAATTGTAGTTTATGCTACTCTTTATGACCTGACTTTGATTTAAACTGTTATAACTTACAGGTTTGCTCAATTTCTTTGAATCATTGATGACAAGGCTTGGTGATTGTAATTATCTTTTTGACTTCAACATTTTCTAGCAGTAATTTCAGATAATTCAAAGGAGGTATAAACAAGCGGAAGTGACAACTGTGTTATTGCAAATAAACATGCTGTAAAAGACCCATTGTATGTTTTATGCCTATCCCATAATATTTACTAGTACTTTTTGAATACAAATAGCCTTGCTGGTTTCTGCTAATATATATTTATTCACATATTAGAGTAAGGTATTTATCAGATAAAGGCATAGACAACCTGGACTGGTTCTGTTATGATTAAAACAAAATGAGGCTAAATGATTGTTAATAACAGAAGAAAAACTCTGATTTAATTGAATAGGCTAAGCAGGTATTCAGAGGGAGATTTGTACTTGCAAGGGAAAAATAATATATTACATCTCCTGAAGCTAGGAATTATTCTATATATAAACTGTAAAAGAAAAAAAAAAAAAAAAGTCTGTAAAACTACTTTTCAGGTGATAACAGTTTCCAAGAATATAGCATAATTCAGATGAGACTGAATATCTTTGCAAACGGTGATTATAATTTTCAATTTTTTGCCAGACAACATTATAGTGACTTTCATTTAAACATTACATTTATTCTTTCAAGCCTTAGCAGGGCACTTAGATAGTATTTAAATTGTGTTCATGCCTGTTTTACTTGGAGGGTACACCAATGTATTAAAATGTTAAAAGACTTGGTTGTGTGGTGAGTAAATAGCAGAGGAAGGACATTGCATCATTCATAGTCTCCTACTCCGACTTCCAAATGTATAGCTTTTCTGAGCTGTTTCATCAAAGATAAGCACCCTTGAACTATAAACATGCTAAGCTGTGTTTTCATTGAAGTACTCAGACCTATTTATATGAATGTTCTAGCTTCCTTGCACAGAGCTCTGAAAACATCATGGATCAAGACGGAAGGTATCTTCTAGTACCCAGCCGAAGATGTCAGTCTGCGGCTTACATTTTAGTGTTTAATTCTCGAATTTTAAAGGGATTAAAGGCACTTTCCCTTTTTAAAATGCTTTATGTAAAAATAAATATCATATTTTGTTAGCAAGAAAGGTTTCTCTCTAAATTTACATTAGCAGGTCTGCAACCAACACAAGCTCGTTAGTATCCTATTTTCCTGCAAAGCTTCACTAAAGAGTGCTTTAAATTATCCCATCTTATGAATGGTTTCCCTTTTTTTTAACAGTTGGAAAACCTTTACAAGCCTCATAAGAGTCCTTGAAGCAGTTACCTTTGTACAATTACACCAGATTGTTATAAATTTTCTATATTGTTTTTATTGCCTCTCTGAAGTGATCTGGGATTTTATACCCCTACTTTTTCATAGGGTCTGATTCTTCTGACAGATGCATGCATACATCTCCCAGGAACTCTAATGAGAGGCAGGCATTTGTCTGGTTTGGAGACAAGACCTCCATATGCTTATATTGAATTTATACTTTTTTTTCTTTTGAAATAGTCTGTAAGGTTGGAGAAGAGAACTAGGACAGCCTCATTCCATTCCTCGCTGTCCTTTTCCTTTGGAATATAATCACATTCTTTCTTGACATCTTCAGTGAATTACAAATTAGTAAGCGTAGTTTGTACTTGCATTTTGAACTCTAAAAGAATATCTGCTAACACTCTATGAATCAGAAATAATGACAAGAAACAGATACTCCAGTTAAGGGATTAGAACTACATTTCACCTCTGCTAGCTGCAGATGGAAGGCTGCTGTTTTTACAGGTTTCAGTATTACTACTTCCTTTGCTATTCTGCTCACACACAGGCCTTGAGCAGCCATCTAGGAGATTTTAATTTTATTAAAGGAGGTCATTCCATATTGTTTTTCGTGCATTGCAGGTACACAGCTATTCAGTGTGTGCAGGTTTTACATCATGCATACAGTCCAATGTGGCTGTATCAGATTTAGGATGTACCGCACAGATAATTTGTGTCCATATAGCAAATCCAAGGTGTTTTGGACTTTTCAGTGTTGGCAGGTAAGGACATAGGAAACAGGAGTTCATTTTACAGCTCTCCTACAGGCTTGGGCTAGTTAGACAAAGCAGTTCATCTCTGGGCATGGTGCAGTACTACTTGTCTTTTGAACTTGTCACCTTGACATGCGGGTACAAATTTCTCCTCCTGTCAGTTTGTCTAGTGTTTTGGTTTTGTCAGGAGCCTCTGAGCACATAATACTATCAGACAAAAACTCCACCTCTGAAACATGGAAACAAGACTGTGATGGAGCTGATACAAAGAGAAATCATATGGTTGTACCACAGACAGCCTGCGGTAGAGCTCCATTTGATACACAAGTCTCATGAGACCTGGTTCTTTGGTTTAACCCTAGTTATCGCTCTCCTAAGTGCTTCTCATATTATAGCTGTTGCAAGAAATCTAATTAGCTAATGCTTGTACACTGTGTTCAGATCCTTAGATAAAAGTCAGCCTACATGCACACATGAAGTGCCAAGAAATATAGTCAGTAAGCTTGTTTGTGCAGCAGGGTATCTTGAGATTAACATGGCCTGTGATGATGGGGTGACTTCCAGTTTTCTTTTCTATGTCTTTGCTAATTAAAAGGAGTAAATAGCTGCTAATTAATTTTTCTCTTCTAAATACCTTTGTTTATGTGATCTGGGTCACTAAGACTGTCAGGAACTGCTTCTGAGTTAGCGCTATCTAAAGGATAGTAAGTTGTAAGGCCAGCGCTATGCGAGGCTGGCTTTGAGAATCAACTCGGCAAAGCAAGCAGAAAAATCCCTTATAATAATGGAAGGGTAAGGAAAATGCATCACTTGGCTTTCACTTCTGTGCATCTGAGTTCACATCCTGTCCCAGCACAAAAGCAAACAATGTTTTGCTGCTCAGCGCTGCAGAGCTCACACGTTCCCTGTGGTTGGAACTATCTGTTCCAGCGATTTGACACAGCCCTTGTTGAGAAGCTTGTATGCTGAGTTGTAATACTCCCATTAATGCAAAAATTCATTAAGAAAGTGGGTGGAAAATGCAAAGCTTCTGTGCTACTTAAATCGACTAATCCTATTTTGACAACTTAGATGGTGAATAGGCTTCAGGCTGTTGGTCTGCAAGGGAGTGAAATTCAACCCAGGTGAATGAGAAAGAGACAAGGCTTATTTTAGTGCAATTCTATACTAGCCATTAAGCTTATTTGATCCTGAAATCAAGAGCAGAAAAGGTTAGAATCATAGAATAGAATCATAGAATATCCTGAGTTGGAAGGGACCCTTAAGGATCATCAAGTCCAACTCTTGACACCGCACAGGTCTACCCAGAAGTTCAGACCATGTGACTAAGTGCACAGTCCAATCGCTTCT
Source organism: Heteronetta atricapilla (assembly GCA_011075105.1). Taxonomy (NCBI): domain Eukaryota; kingdom Metazoa; phylum Chordata; class Aves; order Anseriformes; family Anatidae; genus Heteronetta; species Heteronetta atricapilla. The sequence continues at coordinate 14,157,682 of CM021745.1, read as the reverse complement.
TAAACTCAGTCAGGCTCGGTGCAGTGACCACTTCCCTGGGGAGTCTGTTCCAGTGTGCAACCACTCTCTCAGTGAAGAACCCCCTCCTGATGTCAAGCCTAAACTTCCCCTGCCTCAGCTTAACCCCGTTCCCGCGGGTCCTGTCACTGGTGTTAATGGAGAAAAGGTCTCCTGCCTCTCGACACCCTCTTACGAGGAAGTTGTAGACTGCGATGAGGTCTCCCCTCAGCCTCCTCTTCTCCAGGCTGAACAGGCCCAGTGCCCTCAGCCGTTCCTCATACGTCTTCCCCTCCAGGCCTTTCACCATCTTCGTAGCCCTCCTCTGGACACTCTCCAACAGTTTCACGTCCTTTTTATACTGTGGTGCCCAGAACTGCACACAGTACTCGAGGTGAGGCTGCACCAGCGCAGAGTAGAGCGGGACAATCACCTCCCTCGACCTACTAGCGATGCCGTGCTTGATGCACCCCAGGACACGGTTGGCCCTCCTGGCTGCCAGGGCACACTGCTGGCTCATATTCAACTTGCTGTCTACCAGGACCCCCAGATCCCTCTCTTCTAGGCTGCTCTCCAGTGTCTCATCGCCCAGTCTGTACGTGCAGCCAGGGTTTCCCCGTCCCAGGTGCAGGACCCGGCACTTACTCTTATTGAACTTCATGCGGTTGGTGATCGCCCAGCTCTCCAACCTATCCAGATCCCTCTGCAAGGCCTTTCCACCCTCATCCGAGTCCACAACTCCTCCAAGTTTGGTGTCATCAGCAAACTTGCTCAAAATACCTTCTATTCCTACATCCAGATCGTTTATAAAAATATTGAAAAGTACCGGCCCTAAAATGGAGCGTTGAGGGACCCCACTGGTGACCGCCCGCCAGCCTGACGCAGCCCCATTCACCATAACCCTTTGGGCCCTGCCCGTTAGCCAATTGCTCACCCATCGGATGATGTTTTTATTTAGCTGTATGGTGGACATTTTGTCCAGTAGGATCCTATGGGAAACCGTGTCAAATGCCTTGCTGAAGTCCAAAAAAATCACATCAGCTGGTTTCCCTTGGTCCACCATACGGGTGATCTTATCATAAAAGGAAATCAGGTTAGTTAGGCAGGACCTACCCTTCACAAACCCATGCTGGCTGGGACCAATGACTGCTTTGTCCCCCAGGTGCGCCTCAATAAGTTCGAGAACCATCTTCTCCATGATTTTACCAGGCACTGACGTGAGACTGACAGGCCTGTAATTGCTTGGGTCTTCTTTCTGACCCTTCTTGAAAATCGGCACAACATTTGCCAGCTTCCAGTCTACCGGGACCTCTCCAGACTCCCAGGACAGTTGAAAAATAATTGAGAGAGGTTCCGCGATGACGTCCGCCAGCTCTTTCAGCACCCGGGGATGAATCCCATCCGGACCCATGGACTTGTAGGGATCCAGGTGGAGTAGCAAATCCCGCACACGCTCAGGGTCAGTTGGGAGTTTGTCATCCCCACCGTCCCGGTCCTCCAGCTCAGGGCACCCTGGGTCTCGAAGCCCATCATCGGCATTGAAGACAGAGGCAAAGAAGGCGTTAAGCGTCTCTGCTTTGCCTATGTCATTGTCTGTGAGGAGACCTTCCCTATCAAGGAGCGGCCCTATGTATTCTTTAGTTCTCCTTTTTCCATTCACATATCTAAAAAAACCCTTTTTATTATCTCTCACAGACACAGCCAGCTTCAACTCTAGGTGTGCTTTAGCCACACGAATTTTCTCCCTACAAACACGAACAGCATCCCTGTATTCTTTCCATGTCACCTGGCCCTCCTTCCAGTAGCGAAAGACTCTCTGTTTCCACCTAATCTCCATTAGAATGTTCCTGGTCAGCCACGCCGGCCTCCTGCCCCGCCTGCCTGACTTGTGATATTTAGGAACTGCCTGTTCTTGTGCTTCTAGGAGGCATCGCTTAAAGAATGACCAGCACTGGTGGACATCGAGGCCTTCAAGAGCAGCTTCCCAGGGGACCTTGCTGACTAGTTCCCTGAGCAGCCTGAAGTCCGCCTTCCCCATATCTAGGGATAAGGTTTTGGTGGCACTTTTCCTTCTGTCGCCGTAAATTTTGAACTCAACCACTTCATGGTCGCTATGACCGAGGCGGCCACCAATCACCACATCTCCCACCAGGCCCTCTCTGTTTTCTAGCAATAGGTCTAGGAGGGCACCTTTCCTAGTTGGCTCCGTTAGCACCTGCACCAAGAAGTTATCATCTAGGTGCTTCATGAACCTCCTGGACTTGCTCGTGTCAGCCATGTGGCACTCCCAGTTAACGTCTGGCAAGTTGAAGTCCCCCATAAGGACAAGGGGAGTTAATCTCGAGGCCTCTCTTAGTTCTGTAAAGAATAATTTATCGGCGCTATCGTCCTGGCCAGGCGGTCTGTAATAGACTCCCACAACTACATCCCCTTTATTCGTTCGTCCCTTGATCCTTACCCAGAGGCTCTCAACTTTGCCATCGCCGACCTGAAGTTCCACACAGTCCAGCCCCTGCTTCACATACATCGCCACCCCACCACCTCGCCTTCCCTGCCTGTCCCTCCTGAAGAGCCTGTAACCATCTATCGCAACACCCCAGTCACAGGACTCATCCCACCAGGTTTCGCTTATGCCGATGATGTCGTAGTTGCGGGACTGGGCCAGTACTTCTAGCTCATCCATTTTATTCCTCATACTACGTGCATTCGTGTAGAAGCATTTCAGGTGTGTCTCCTTACACTCAGCACCTTGTGGATCTAACCGAAGGACCTCACTGGCACACAGCCCCTCTGATTCTAGCGTACCATCCCTTAGGTCTTCACCGGCGTGCCTGGTTTTAGCCCCTTCCCCCTTCAACTCTAGTTTAAAGCCCTATCTATCAGCCCTGCCAACTCCTGACCAAAGATCCTTACCCCTCTCCGAGAGAGGCGCATCCCATCCGGTGCCATCAGGCCCGGTGTAGCATAGACTTTCCCATGATCAAAGAACCCAAAGTTCTGCCGGTCACACCAGTCTCGAAGCCACGAGTTTAGGTGAACAGCACACCTTTCTGCTTCGATCCCCCCTATCGGAAGGACAGAGGCAAACACAACCTGCGCGCCTGATCCTCTAAGTAGTCGCCCCAAATCCCTAAAGTCTCTTTTGATCGCCTTCAGACTTCTCTTTGCTACTTCATCGCTACCAGCCTGAAAGACCAGTAGCGGGTAGTAGTCAGTGGGCCGTACCAGGCGCTTGACTTTCTTGGCAACGTCCCTGACCCTGGCCCCAGGGAGGCAGCAGACTTCCCTACGGGTAGGGTCAGGCCGACAAATAGGGCCCTCTGTTCCCCTAAGGATAGAGTCTCCCACAACGATCACTCTCCTGTCTTTCTTGGTGGAGGCAGTCCCGATGCATGGAGTCGACCTCCTCGCCCTAGGCATCCTCCTGGGAACACTTTCTATCTCTTCCTCAGTTGCCGGTCTCTCAATCTCCAGGGCCTCAAACCTGTTCTGTAAGGGCACCTGGGAAGGTGGGGCCGGAAGGGGAGGGCATCGCCTGCGATGTCGAGCAGGGACCTGTCTCCATTCCTCCTCAACTCCCTGATCCCCTCCCTCTGCCCGACAGCGACAGGGCCGGGGATCCACCCCCATTTGGGGTGTCTCACCCCGGTACCTCTCCTCGAGGCCCTGCAGGGAGTTACTCCACAAGTCTATCTCCCGCTCACACTCCCTGATGGCCCTCAACCTCTCCACCTCCTCCTTGAGCTCCGCCACCATGCGGACCAGGTCATCCACCTGCTCGCACCTCACGCACGCAGCGTCTCTGCCTCCCGCCGATGGCGGCAGCAGGCTCTGACACTCCCTGCATCCGGTGACCTGAACTGCTGCATTCTTTAACGGGTAGTCGGTCTGGGTGTATACCGACTTCCTGGAGAGAGCACCGTGCCTGGTGGAGACCATTATCGCCTCGCTATCGGCTGTCGTTAAGAGGTGTTCGTGTGGGCAGGGGGTTGCTCTCCGCCCTGCCTGCTCGCCCTGCCTGCTCGCCCTGCCTGCTCGCCCTGC
>CM021745.1:14036898-14153631 GCA_011075105.1 Heteronetta atricapilla | reverse complement strand
GCCCTGCCTGCTCGCCCTGCCTGCTCGCCCTGCCTGCTCGCCCTGCCGCGCTAACTGTCTCGCCCCGCCCTGTTTGCCCGTCCTGGTCGCCCGCGCTCCCTAGGGGCTGCTTTTGAACGGCTGGGGAGGGGGCGCTGCTGGCTCCGCCTTCGCCTCGTCAGCCTCCCTCACGAGGGCTGCCGGGTCCTGGCGGCTCCCTCGAGTAGGCTCGATGCCGGAAAGTTAGCCCTGCCTGGCCCGATCCCCCGCTCCGCTGCAGAACGCGTCTGCCCCGGAGCCGATCGCCTCGGCAAAATCAATCAGGTTGCACAACTGGTAAAGGCTTTTTGGAAATGCAACATCATCCAACTATGTTTACAAAATATTTGACTTTAACATGCTAAAAAAAAAATTGGATCGATCTCCACCTTACAAAAATTGCTGTAGATGTCATGAAGACTGACAGTTTCACAAATTGAATAATTTGGAGAATAAGAGAGAAGATGACCATGTCACTATCAATTGTAATCAAAAAGAATGAAAAAGAAAGAAAGAAAGAAAGAAAGAAAGAAAGAAAGAAAGAAAGAAAGAAAGAAAGAAAGAAAGAAAGAAAGAAAGAAAAAGAAAGGAAGGAAGGAAGGAAGGAAGGAAGGAAGGAAGGAAGGAAGGAAGAAGGAAGGAAGGAAGGAAGGAAGGAAGGAAGGAAGGAAGGAAGGAAGGAAGGAAGGAAGGAAGAAATATTTCTTCCTGATAGGGAAGAAACTTTCACTGTTTGTCTGGGATTGCATGATTGATTTGGAAAATGCCTCAGACCTGGAATCCTTTAGCTGTCTACGTGGCTGTGGCGCATAATGAAGAGAAGCTCTAAGCTTTACCAGTAGTGCCTCATCCAGGCATTTCATATCTGAAGGTTTTGATTTAACTGTCATTTATTTGCGCTTTGACCTTTACTTGGATAGTCCAATAAACAGTTGGTATTTGCTGTTGTGAGGGGACAGACTCCCAACTCAAACACACAAACCAGTCACTGATAACATTAGATTTTGTGGTGTACAAGGCAGCGTGTGAAAACAAATCAGGTGTTACCCATTCTGGTCCTTTATTTCCCATGTAGTCAGCATGACCTTGGTGAGACATTCAGCCATTTTTAGCTGCCTGCCCTCTGCAAAACAGTGTAGTGTGGCTTGGATCATAAACAAAAATGCTTTTCAAGCCTGCAATTGCTACACCTTTGATAAGCATCTATAAATAATATTAATATGGACCATATTTGAAGTAGAACACTAGGAATGAAAAGTCAGCATCAGCACCAAGGATCACACATACTCTCCTTTTTATTTATATGCATCAGATTTATCAAGCACCTTCAGTTAAGACAGAGAGAAATGCTGAAGTGCACAAATGCCTCTTAATATGCTCTTCAGTTCTCTGCTTGCATTGCTGCATCCTGCTGAATAGAAAAAATGAGATGTCTATGAACATTTTATGTGCTATATGCTCTTGATTTTTCTTAGTTCAGTGCTATTTATCCAATCACAAAGCATTTTATGACAATATGTCAATCTTACACCAGGGTAATGGACATTCTATTACTCTCTCTCTGCAGACAGTGTTGAAAACATGAAGTGTAAAATCAGATTCATTACCTAAAGTCTCAGAAGAGAGCAAGATGTTAATTGCAACTTGTCTTGTTAAACTTTGTTGTTCATTGTCCCCTCTATGTAATTAATTATATTTCTGCTTCATATTCGGAACAACTGCATGTGTCATGTAACACAGTGATACTTATCCATGGAATCTAGAGTTTATGCAAATCATTTTTGTGCTGCCAAAACATTTTCAGAATAGATTTTTATTCTTAATAGTTCATAAGCATGTTTGCTGATATTAACTATTCTGTGTAAAGTGCCACATACGCATAGGGTTTAAATGCAACTTCTGGTGCTTAGTACGTGAGAATTATCAGATCAATTCTACACTAGATTATCACCTGAGGAATCTGATGCACACAGTGAAAAGAAAGAAAAGCACAGCAAAACAAACAAACAAACAAACAAACAAAAACAACAACACTTTTTTGTAACTAGAGCCAGAAGTTTTGAAATCCTGACTAGTGAAACCTCCATTCCAACTTTTTTGTTCATTAGTTGATTTAAATTGTTCCGTTACAGGTTATGCGTCAGGTGTTAGGTAGTGGATGGGCTCTACTGGTGCTAAATGGGACTTGCTTTCTTAACCATCATAAATGACATTTGTATAGCTGGTGTTTCATCATGCAACCCATCCTCTTCTCCTGGGGAATGAACAGTGCCAGACCCCTGTCCTTTTTGCTTACCTTGTTGCAGAGAGCTTTTGTGACTCTAGCCCTGGCTGTCTGCTCAGCACATTTTTATGCAGGCTTTCAAACCCTGAAAACTGGCCAGATTTATCAATGCAACACTGTACCAAGGAATAAGGTACTGTCCTGAGTGGTAGGGCAAATCTAATTTCAGATAAACTGAAATTCTTATGTAACTCAGGCACTGTTGTGGCCTGTGATACCATGCTTTGAGTTGCACTGTGTGCAGAGCTTGCCTGTGTACTGCTAGCACAGCTTGGGTGTGAATTAGGAACTCACCATTAAAAATTTGGCTCAGCTCAATGCATACAGAAGATGCTCTGAGCTTCTTTCCTTGCTTGCTCTTCAGGTTATGGTTCCTATGCTAACTCATTAAGCCAAAACCTGTATCATTGGCTAACTGACATGGAAGAAATAACTCCACTTAAGTTTGTTTCATGTTGTAACTGTTTTGCAATGAAAAGCAAGACTGACAAGGTGTACATTTGAATTCTTCTGAATTTTTGTGGTGGTAAAAAAGAGTAACTGTCTCTAGGGGCCACAGATCACTGCGTGTAACTGAAGAGGTGAAATAAGAGATGCTAGTGTGTTGTGCAGTTTAAAGTGGTTTGAGGTACCAGCCTGTTTGTTGCAAAATATTCCTGTTCAGTAGCATTTCAGAGACTCCTGGTTTGCTTCCTCCTTAGGTTTTCAGTCAGCAGCTCTGTAGGTAGGAAAGAGGAAAGCACAGTCCTTTGGAGCTGGTGACACTGAACTGATTTTTGGATGCCTCTATTTTAGGCCAACCCCTGTGAAACACTTTACAGCAACGTGCACTCATGCCATGATTTCAGTTTTATGAGAGAAACAGCAATACCAGAAGAAAATCTCTTGCCCAAGGCATATTCCATATGTTACTACTTCTCAGTGCTTTATTTTCAGGCCTGCAGGAGATAAATGCACTTATTCCATTAATAAAGCCTGTGACTTAAAGTGCAGTTCTACCCTGGAAGAAATAGAAATGTGGAGTTCTAAGTTCATTTTCCATTAACAGCTTCTCCATTAAATTTGTTCAGATTACAAATGAAAAGGTGGTATTATTTTTCAAACTGCGTGTCTGTAGGCCTCAGTCTTGCCTGTGAAAGCAGCCTTTTCATTCTCATATGGAAATCACAATGAAGAGGGCAGAGATCAGTTCCTGTGCTCCATTCCACCTCTTCGGTGACTTCTTATTTTTGTAAGGTTCCCATTATTTACTGCTATGAAGTCCCATTTAATGTGTACACAGGGGGCAATAAAATTTTTAACAATTAGAATATACTATCAATATTCAGCTAAGAGAATAAACATACAGCTTCCCTGCTTTTCTCCCCTCATTAATCTCCATCTGTAAAAGTTTTAATCAAATTGTATAACTACAATGATTTTGTTCTTTTAAGTACCCCTCCCCATAATGATTTCATAACCTCTGAGTTTTCAACTCTCTGCATTATCACTAGAAAATAAATCTCCCCTACCATTCACATTGTGGATTTATTGCCATTGTGAACCTCACATTACTCTTGGTATTACTGCAGCTCAGCTAGCAGTCCTTGCCCTTACCAGAAGCTCTAGACAAACACCATTAGCTGATAGAGGATTGAGTATGCACTGTGGAAACTGCATTCATCATGGGACCTTAAGCTTTGTGAATAGAAGAGGTATAAATAAAAGATAAAAAATAAAAAATAGGTCATTGGTCTTCCAAATGCCACTCTTGCAAACAGAGTCTGGGAAATTCCAGCCAGAAAGGCTTCACAAAAAGGTAAAAATAAGCATCTGTTTTCAAAGAAGTTCCAAAGTACTGAAAAGTTTTCATGGATCAATGTGGAAAGTTGTCCTTTCTGAGGGAAGAAGGAGCAGAAGGTGGTGGTAGGGGTGGTAGTTTTCTTTCTGAGTCACTTGCAGCAAAATCTTTTTGAAAAATACCAGTATAATAGGATTAGGAGGGCAAAGATTCTTAAAAATTAGTAAAATTGGATTCAGAGAGCACGTTAATAGTGAGAGACAGAATTAGATGGTAGCTAAAAGCATTCTTCCGCAGCTCTGTTTCAGCTGGCTGATAAAGAAGCCGATCCTGCAGTCCTCATTCAGGCAGAATTCATTTGGGTCAGCGCAAAGCTTACTGATACACAGACTGCAGGATCAGGCCTGTACCAGGCAGCATTCTGAACTGTGGATAAACACACTCCCCAGACAATGCAGAAGGTGCAAAACTTTGCAGGAACAAATAGAAGAGGCACTGATTTACCTGGAGGAGGAAGGGCCCTGCTCTCAGTCTCTCCTGGTGACCTTACCTCTCAGGAGGGCTGGTGAAGTTGGGTCTGACACAGGTGACCCAGATACTTTGCTTAGGTCTGTCAACAACATATCCTGAATGCCTGCATGTCCGGTTTCGTGGAGTAGATGTTTCTCATCAGATGCACAACTCCATATCAGATATCTCAGGGTTACCTCTTTATCTCAGGTCTATCTAGTTAGTGCTAGGGAGGGTGTCCAAAACCTGACTTAGGTACTTAATCCAGCATTCATTTCGAGAGATTTTTCTGTGACTTTTCTGTAAGAATAATTAAATATTTGAAATAGTTTGTCTCATCTTCTTTTGCTATTTCTAATATGTTGAAAAGATGGCCTTAAAATGTCAGAAATAAAAGGGAAAATGGCCTACTGGCATACAAAATAAAATGAAGTCACAACCAAATGATCTTGTGCCACATTGCTGTGGATACTTCAGTTTACATTATATCAATTTATTGCAAGGCTGGCACACTTTTTGGATATTTATTAATTGTTTGCTTGCTTGGAATTGTACTGGTAGCTTTGCTCCATGTAATGAAAATGCTTGTATTTAGTCAGCCTAGTGGTTCTCCATGCTGCAAATTAGTAACCCCTTTCCCTTCCAATGACAGAAGCAACAGGGCTATGAGGTTGTGATAAGTTTTCATCTCCATGTGCAAACAGGTAATACTCAGACCTTAAATAATTTACTTGAAACAAAATCCTGGCTCTTGCAGCAATTTGCAGTGTGAATTTACCCCATCTTTTTCTTTTTACAAACCACTGGGGCATGTAAGCCCTTTAATTATGTCTTAGTACATCAGCATAACAGAGCTTCCAGCTACTATCTTGAGGCTGCTGTTTCTGCTCAGAGTAATAATAGTACAGTCCCATCTCTTGTCTCAGTTGGGCTGCCTTTTCGTCTCTGTTTGCTGGAAGCATCGGCATACTGATGTGGTTGCATTTGTGTTAAACTCGCCACTGTGAGCATTAAAGCAGAACATAATTTGGGTGTGTATGAGCTAACTTGGGCCTTGAAGTACTCAAATTGTGTTTATATCATGTTTTCTGATGTAGTAGGCAATGATGAGAGCTAATAAAAATTCTCTGCTGGACATACAGAAGGCCACATGGACTGGAGCACGGGATTAGAAGACCTAGTGACAGATTAAGCAAAGATACTGAAATTTTAGGGGACCTCAGGTACTAAAAGCCTGATTTGATTATTATCCACAGCAAGGTAAAATCAGAACTGGCTCTGAATTACGTTGGCTTGAAACTTACGTCACTGAGCAAGACTTAGTATCTGATGACCTTTAAAGTCAGTATCTGAAGTCAGACCTATCCCCTTTAAAGTTAATAAGTGAGCTGTTCCAGGCCTAAAGGACAGGAGATTGAGAACATCAGGGTCTTGCTGGACTAAATATTTGTGGAATTTTGTAGAAGGATCTGAGGGACTTGGTAATTTCTCTCTCCCATGGGATACTCTGAGTGTGAATGTGTCTGCTGCTCACCAAAAAAAAAAAAAAAAAAGCATAACTGCATGATTGGCTGATGAAATCAGAGTGGAATAGCTGGCAGCCTTCTTACTGCCCTCCCTGAGATTTTCTATTATTAACATGCTAGCTTTGTCACCTCCGATCAGGGAAAGATAAATCCTTCCTTTTGTAAGGAGCAGAAACACTTTCCCTCAGTACACACAATAATTTTTGTACTTGTCAGTTCTCTATATCCTTGGTTGTTGTATATGCCATAATTCTTAGTGGTTTTATCTAAGGCCTTTCAAATAAGGAAGTGAATGGCTTAGGAGATGGGTAGAGGTTTGCTAAGGCACTAAATTGACTGACATATGTCATGTGCAGGTCTGGTACCACCACCCTCGGTGGCTGCTGAGCAACCTCATCAGCTTTCTGGTGCACAGGGGCCAGCACTGTAACATCCCTCACAATGAAAGGCTTGTCGTTACCATAACATGAAGCCTGTAGACTAAATTTTTCTCACCTACTTCTAGAAGTACTCTGCAGAATAGGTCAGAAATGGAGCAAAGGATCGCTGCAAGCCCATACTGTTTTTTTGTGGACCACAAAAATAACGTCCAGCACCTTTGCCAGTCCTAAGCATCTGGAATTTATGAATCAGGTACCCCCAAACTAGAGAGAAGTGGGAGGAGGATGTATAATGCTATATATTAGTGCTCTTTTTGTTCAGTAACTACTGCTTGAGCCATTATAACATACTTGTGACATTTCCAAGCTTTTTCTCTACAACCTGAAATGGCTTTAACAGAGTTGGCATAGGAGATTGGAGGGCATGAAATGAGGTTCTGAGCAGCCCTTGGAGTCTGATTGCAGGGGCATGCTTCATGTGTGTATTCGTGTATGTATGCATGTGCTTGGTTACCAAAGGTTTAATTTATTTTTTGATGTTATTAGTCTGATAGACAGCGATGGAGGTAGCTGCTTCAGCATTTTCAGAAAGCGCATCCTTTGTTGCTGCTGAAGCTTGTGCAACTCTAAATCAGGTGCTTGTGTTCTGCCCTGTCATATGCTATTTAGGTCTTGTGCTTTTCCGCTGCATCAAAGTGAAACAAAATGATTTTCATCCGTGCAGTTAGTAGCTGGCTACAGTTGGATTAATTGAAATGACTTTTGGGGAGAGTCGTGGAGGAGAAAAAGACTCCCCAGGAGATAAGAAAGAAACATGATTTATGCTGATTTGTAATCCTTACAAAGAAAAGGAATAAACACAGTAAGTGTTAGCAATATACTAGTGTCTTTCATCTTGTGGGTGGCTTTTTTCTTGTTTTAAGTGTATCATGACCTTAATATCTGCATCCAGGAGCAAGCTGTTGCCCCTGGCTTTCACCAAAATCTGGTTTTCTTTTGACAAATCCCAGAATCTTCCCACTGATTTCTGCAATATGTCAAAGGAGCTCAGCAGTTTGTTGACCTCTCAAGACTTCACTCTGTTCATTTTGGCCTCAAGTGTTCACAGTTCTCCTCAAGTGCAGGTTCAGCCTCCAAAAAAAAAAAAAAAGAAAAAAAGTCTATAAAAGGTCTTGCTGAAATCACTGATGGTAGCCCAAGGGAACTGTTGCCCTTGGGCATGTCCGACAATGGTTGTTGAGATAATATTGATGACCTTGGCTATTGATGACTATTTGGCTTGCCAAATCAAAGGTGTAAAACCTGATCCTGTGACTCTGTAGTGATAAACAAAAGGCTCGTGGTTTCTAATGTACAGACATCTGCCTGCTCACTCCTAACCCATTCCCACGAAAAAGCTTCTCAGCCTTTTGAAAAGGGCAAACAATGCCTTGTTTAAAAAGTGTCAAGTCATGCTTTTATTTTGATTCCAGTGTTTATTTCATCTGTAAATTGTTAGTGAGTTTCTATAGGAAAACCCTTTTCTTTGATAGTCTGTAATTAGTATTTAAGATGACAGCCCTCTGTGGTCAGATAGAAGAGAGTTGGCTGAGATGTTCTGCAGCAGTAATTGCTGTTACAGTTAGGTATGAGCCAGGAATAAGGTAAACCAAACACGTACAAAAGGGAAATGGAAAGCAACTTTCAAGTGAGTTGCTGCCTGAATTCTTGTTCCTAATCCTTCATTCTAACAGTCCTAGAGCTGGGCAGGCTCATTTCTGTCATAGTCAATATTTATTCCTAGTTTTCTGTTAACAGGAATTGGACATCACTTACCTAATGTACAAAGAATTTAAGGAGCTCCTTTTGTTGTGATACATTAGTTGATGCTATTTAGATCTAGACCAGAAAAGTCAGCCCCAGATGAGAGACAGCATGTCCCAAAAAGGAACAAGTGATCAGATGGGAGAACAGGCATGATCATGAGGTAGAGTCATGAAGAGAGCTTCTCCGCTAAGGAATTGTGTAAAAGTTGAGGGAAGTTTTTACTTAACAAATACTTTTGGACACCTGAAGTTCCCAGACTAAGAGGACTCCTTGCTGTCTGTGTGAGTACTGTCTGGCAGCCTCAGTGAATGGGGCCCAGGTCCATGCTTATTGAAAAAGATTGTACATTTCTTTTGGAGAATAAAATGACACCTCTGCACTGTGATGTGACCCATCTGCAAACTAAATCCAAAGAAATAAGGAGCTGCAGCTGTAGGGCTGGATTCAGGGTTACCTGTCAGTGCAGCTACAGAAAAGCAGAGATGGACAGTCTGGAAGTTATCTGTAACAGGGTGGTGACTGGGCTGGTTAGACAAAACTCTGAATGAAAGAAGAAGGTGAAAATAAATGAGAGAAGTAAAAACAGTGTTCCAAGAGGTGGGCAGACATATACAAAGCTGAGAGAAAGCAAATACGGAGGGGCTGACAATGGAAAGAAAAGACAGCAGAGAGAAATAAGAACTAACTGTATATGAAATATTGTGTGCATTTGTACATATAGACAAGTGTACACATGCACATACAAAGGTAAAACCCACCATGTTTTGAAGTGTTTCTTTATAATAAGAAAAATGTGTCTGTCACTCAGTAACTCTGAAAAAGAAAAAAAAAGAGAACTATGGATTTATGTTACAAAACAATCACAGAATCATTTAGGTTGGAAGAGACCTCCAAGATCACCGAGTCCAACCTCTGACTAACAAGTCCTCCACTAAACCATATCCCTAAGCTTTACATCTAAATGTCTTTTCAAGACCTCCAGGGATGGGGACTCAACCACTTCCCTGGGCAGCCTGTTCCAATGTCTAACAACCCTTTCAGTAAGGAAGTTCTTCCTAACATCCAACCTAAAACTCCCCTGGCACAACTTTAGGCCCTTCCCCCTCGTCCTGTCACCAGGCACATGGGAGAACAGACCAACCCCCACCTCACTACAGCCTCCCTTGAGGTGGCTGTAGAGAGCGATAAGGTCGCCCCTGAGCCCCCTTTTCTCCAGGCTGAACAAGCCCAGATCCCTCAGCCGCTCCTCATAGGACTTGTTCTCCAGGCCCCTCACCAGCTTCGTCGCCCTTCTCAGGACTCGCTCAAGCACCTTGATGTCCTTCTTGTAGCGAGGGGCCCAAAACTGAACACAGTACCAGAGGTGCGGCCTCACCAGAGTCGAGTACAGGGTGACAATCACTTCCCTAGCCCTGCTGGTCACGCTGTTTCTTATGCAAGCCAGAATGCTGTTGGCCTTCTTGGCTGCCTGAGCACACTGCTGGCTCATATTCAGCCGACTATCAACCAATACTCCCAGGTCCTTCTCTGCCAGGCAGCTTTCTAATCCCTCATCTCCCAGCCTGTAGTGCTGCTTGGGGTTGTTGTGCCCCATGTGCAGGAAACAAGCTGCAGGAGGAGGATGAGGGTGGTTTTCTACCTAACTCAAACCCCCTGAACCACATCCTATAAGTAATTTATAAAAATTTATTCATTGTTTTCTCACTCCTGAGCCACATGAGTTCCATTGCATGCCCTTCACACTGACAGTTCCCACTGGCTGTGGCCAGCCAGCCAGTAGCCCCGTGGAAACCCATGTGTGCTGCATGCATCTGGTCCAAGGCCTTTGAGGTCAGAAGCAGTACTTGGGCTTACTTCTCTAAGTATTTGTGCTGATCTCAAGGGCTTCAGGTCTGCACCTAAATACACAAACTACCAGCAACTGCCTCAGGGCACGAGGATCTCTGCTATTACTGGGTAAACGTAAAGCATGAAAGAACCCAATTTGGAAGCTACAGTACTGTAGACCACTGGTAGCTTTTACCAGATTAAGACTCAATTCAAACGTAAAGCTAGCAGTTCTGTCCCTAGACCATCTGTGTAGTATTTCTAGCCTACTGTTAGCATGCAGATTAGAATACAAGGTGTGCAAGAACAGCAGCAGTATTAATGTGATTATATGCAAGTCTAAGGATCACGATGAGGAAAGCAAGTATTAGAGTACAAGGGATAAAAAGGAAACCTGTTGCCCTAATTCTCATTTTAATGTACAATTATATTTCTCAGCAATCTTTCTACTTTGTTGATGGCAGTTCTAGTACTCATCTGTGCCAAAAGGTTTCCCCTGGCTGGTTGGAGCTGCTCAGTACTTCAAAGAGGCAGGGAGGAGACAGGACTAAACGGATGGCAACACAAGTTATGATAGCACTTGCGGAGTCAGCAAACTCCCTGCTGTGTGGGACATCAAGGGAGTTATCTTGCCCAGAACAACGGTAAAATGCTCCATCCCTGAGTCCACTGATTCGAGTAGGAAAGATAGACTGATTAGAGTACAAAAGAGTACTGCATCTTGGGAATGAACCGCCTGTTAATCAGTCCCTTCTTTTATCGTTTGTACAAATACATACTATAACACCTAACATTTGAAACAAGTATTTGCCTGAATGACTCCTCTCTTCCATGATGTTTTAAGGATACCTGCCCCTTCCTCTTTCTAACAGTTGATCTCAGAAATATTATATTTCTCTAAGGGAAAAGGAAACACAACCTTCATGGCTGATGGCAAAATTGTGTCTGTAACAACTGCTGAAAGAGGAGTGTGGATGGGATTAAAAACACAATGGGATTGTAGAGGAAGATTACTTTAAAAAGTCACTTGGGGTCTAAGTAATAATCTTTATAACTACTGCAAACATTAAATATTTTCCTCAGCACTGCTGTTGCTCTGGCAGCTGGGGGAATGTCACAAATACGCTGCTTAAAGATCTTTTTGTAGTAGTAGAAACTGCATGGAGCAGCAAATAAAATCTCAATGCATTTATTTATCCAAAAAATGTCTCTGAATCTATAAACTAGATCTGTGGAGGTGATGAGCCTGTGTTTAGCACATGCAGCTGAGTCTGTGCTCCGGATTCACCATGAGAGTTTTTTGTTTACTAACACCCATCTCTCTCTCTGCAAGCATGTTTTGGTGTGAGACAGCTACTTATTCCAGCTTACTTTTCAACAGACAGCAGAGCATAGTTTCCAATGGTTGCTCATATAAGGCATAATACCTCATTATAAATGAATGTTCACCTTGAGTGAACTTCATAGGGAGTTTACCTAGATGTGGGTTATGCATAACTTTCTTCAGTTCCTTGCAGGGCCATGAGATGAATATTTGACTTTTACCCGATGGTTATTTTGAGTTTCAGATCTTAAAGGAGTCTTTCTACTCATGTACTCTTTAAAGAAATTGAACGGGAGGATAAATCATAAGAAATCTGCAAATTCAGCCTGTTCTCTCTTCAGTTAAGGTTAAGTATCTGAAATGCTTATCATGCGGAGTGCAATGGTATTGTAACATTGCTGCAAACACCTCCCAGGCACTATAGGACTTCAGTTGTCTCAGTAAGAGCTTCCCGTGAGTTTCTTATGAGCCCAGATTTCCTGCTAATTCCATGAGGCAACAGGAAAAGGGTTATAAAACAATAGGTTTAAGAGAGTAGTCTTGTGATCCTGTGTTTTTGTGCTTCCATATTGTATGTCCCCATCTGTTGATTAATAGTTATATTATTTTGTAAACTCTGAGGTGAGGAAGATCTTCCTACTCTGTATTTGGATAGTGCTCATCACAATGGGATCTCCATCCTTCATAATGGAAAGCGACTTTCATGTTTTGGGATGCCCATATCAAGCATCGCAAAAATATTAAGGATTACAGAAGTAAGCATGGAGTTCTTGCTGAAAACACTTTTTCTTCTGTGTTTTCCTCTTCCATATTTCTTAATAGAGGTGGTGATTCCTAGTTCCAGAGGACTAAGCTGAGGCTTTAAAAAACAAAAACAAAACAACAACAAAAAAATACAACAGCTATGTCCAAATAAATTCTTAAAGCTATGGACTGGAGAGTTAAGCAAAGGAGGATGTACGCTGAACTGGAGTTATGTGTTGCGTGACTTTTTTTTTTCCATCTACTTTGGGCCATCTTGTTTAATATCTTGTTACTGCTCTGATAATTTGAGCTCAATGACAGTGGTTTTACCACCTAGGTGGCTCCAAAATGCAGTTATCAAAGGCATATAATAGCCATGAAGTCCCTTAGGTTTAGAGCTCCTATGAGCTGCCTCAAGTTTAAATGCTCTTCTTAACCAGTGGATTTGAGAATAACTTGGTAATAACTAGGTTGAAATGTGGCTGTTTCTCTGAAAACAGGTTGAACTGGAGTATGCAAGTTAAACACAGTACCAGCCCTGTGAACATTAGGAGCTTACAGGGTTTATCTTTGCTGGAGGCAGAATATTAACAAGTTGTAAATTCAGATTGGGTTTCCTTTCAACTTGGAAGACACATCCAGATTCTCTGTGTTGTGTAGTTCCCTCTTGCTTTTATTTGTGTATATGTATTTTCCTGTTGTTTTTCTTCTAATCCCTTAACTAGTGCTATTAACATTCAGAGCTGCAGAAAGCAGTTTTGCAATGAGATATATTAGAGGGTTAAATGACTAGCTCTTAGACTTCAGTAGTGTTATCTAAGTTTCACAGATAACATCTCTTTTTCCTTTTCTTTTTACATAAACAATTAAGTACCTGAGATCTCAAGAGGACTGGGAATGATAATGAAGAGTTAACCATAGAAAATGGCCCAAAACAAAGAACTCTGACTGGAAAATCCCCAAACCCATTTAATTTCTTCTTAGGAAAAAATAAAATAAAATATAGCTGACAGCATCCACCTTGGTGCCTTGCAGCTGAGCTCTTCAAAGCTTAAGGGATTTGAAGCACCTCTTCCATTGAAATAAAAGACAGCTGATTTTCCTAGTGTCTCAGGGAATTTCAGTTATGTAAGAAGCACTATAAAAGAACAACCCCTGAGCAATTTTGAATCCCAGGATTCCTCACTGGAAGTGGAAGGAATTTATATAATTTTGATGGACAGTGAAGTCACCAAAATATGCAATTTGGGGGGATCAGAATTTAGTGCAATTCAGCTGACAGAGGAAGTTTCAGAAATACTGTAATATGCCTCAGCTGCTTACAGAATTAAACCTGTATTCAAGAAGCTTAGGCATTCTGGTGTAGAGGTTCTTAAGGATTTGATTACTGTATTTTCATAGGTTTTTTTTTTTTTTTTTTTGTATTGACATGGCATTTTTTTCAAAGTTCTTTCAAATAGACCAACATTCTAAAAAGTGAAAAGAAAATGGAGGAAGCTAGAAATAAGGGCTAAATACCTACATTTTCAGGGACATTTACTTTTTTTTTTTTTTAATTATTATTATTTAAAGAAAACAAAACAAAACAACAAAAAAAAACATTTCCTGAAGGCTTTTCATGGATTACGTGAAAATAAAAGTGCCTGAAGGAAAACAGATGCTCTGAGGATCAAGATTTTCCATTATAGTAATGATCAGCCCATACTGTAAATCTAGAAATCAAAGAAAACAAAATTCTTGCATGGATGGCCCTTCATAGTAGCCTATTTAATGGAAACCAAGTCTGAAATACTGCTGTTAGCAGCAATGTATTAACTAATAAATTTTGTACCTAAATTCCCCAGATGACATGGGTCTCTCTTTTGCTGCTTACCTGTGCATTTGGCTTGTAAGTGAAAACCTCTGTAGCAAAGGGGTGACCATGTGAAGCACAAGTGGAAATCTGCTTGCTGGGGTAGGATAGAGGCAAACAGGGCTTCTGAGGCTTGTGTAGAGTCTAGCAGGAAGCCTGGAGCTGACATCTGATCCCCACTATTCCCCGAGCAGAGCCATAGCCACTTAAGCACACCGACTTTGTCCACATACTCTGCAAATCAAAGAAGCATATCTGAAAGGTCGACACGGCTAACCAGGACGCAGTCTTATGTTCTGCTTGAGGCTTCTTAACTAAGGCCAGTAACAAGGCTTCTAATGAATATTATTTTGCAAGGCAGATGGCTGTCCAGTTCATTCAGCACTGTGGTGAGATCTAAACTCATTTTACATAGATGAAAGGAAAAAGACTTGCTTGATAAAGCAAATCTTGCTTAATTGCAATGGTTAGTCTCCTGCCTGGTTTTATGGGTTCCTGCAGGTGGTTTTAATCTCCTGATTTATGCTGGGAAAAAAGAAAGAAAGGAGTGAAGCTAAATCGTGGCAGGAAGAAGTTGATTTTTTTTTTTTTTTTTTTTTTTTTTGGCAAAACCTAGAAAGGGACATACTGTAAGGCACAGCCCAGAAAAAGGCCCTGGGTCTCAGGAGGTAGGGTAAAATCATTTCTTACAATTTGACCTTTAGAGTCAGTAACGTCAAGGGTTTCTCCTAGTCTGGACAGCTAAAGGAGGAGTAGCAGAGCTGCAAGAAACATTGAAGCTCCAGAGAGGACTGACCAAAAGGGGTCAGTATTTAAGTTGAAACACCAGTTTGGCAAATACAAGTAGATGGGGATTTACCTGTGGAAGTACAGCACGTTTAGTGCCAGCATTCCCTCACCCTGCGTGGTATGGCCTGTGCTGAGCACGTGAGACCTGAGGCCTACCTCACAAATGAGCTGGACCCCCCACTTAGACTGAACCCGCATCTGTCTTTAATAATTACATCTAGAATACTTCCTAAAGAAGGGTCTTCCAGCACAGCAGCTTGGACAACAGATGTGAGCTGAAGATACTGTACAACTCAGCGGTCACTGATCTGAAACCAGCCTGCACTCAGATCAAAGTACAGCGTGCTGGGAATAGCATGGCATTTATGAGGAGCAGAAGATGCAGAGCTGAGTATTACCCTCTGAAAAGAGACAGTCTAACAGGACCAGAAAGTTTGGTGACTGGAAAACTATTCCAAGTATTATGGGGCCTATAGGAATTTACTATTGATTTAGCTTTTTATTCTCAAGGGGAACCTTGTCTACCCCAGCTGCTCTGCAAACTTTCTGTGGGAGTGCAGCCTGCCAGTACTGCTAACCCAATGTAAGAGTCGGCTGCTGCTGCTGAGGGTACAGTCCTGCTCCCCCCCTTCCCTGATTTACTGGTGAGCTAAGGTTGTAGTGTTAATCTGTGGGAGATTTAGCTTCCCGGATGGCTCACTGCAAGATCAGATCAACGGGCTGTGCCCTGGCTGTACCAGGGAAGTGCGGAAGCATGAAGCAAGGACTCTTCCTTATTTCTCTGAAGTGATAGAGGCGATGCTCTCTAGGATTAGCAAACATCAGCAAAATCACAGAGCACATGAAGAAATGTGTGCAGTACTCAGCAGTCAGTCCTGTCTAGGCCCTGCTGCAGGTGGTAGAACCCTCCCATGGCTATAAGCATTTATGCGAGATTAAAATTTACAATTTAAATAGGGAATTATAATTTGAGCTCTTGCAGTTGTAAGTCACATCTTCAGCTCTGGCTGTTGCTGATTCAATTGCCATTCAGTTAATGTCTTTATCAGCTGTATAGTATTATGTCTAAACACTGCTGAGGTTTCTTGTAATTTGAGGACAGTGAAATGGAATGGCAAGATTTTCATCTGCAGCTCTGATCAGCCTGCATTAATTAGAAGTGTCATTTATAAGTTTGACACATTAGGAAGGTAAGGTGCTAAATGAAAATCTTTGTGTACAACTAAAAGCTTCAATTGGAAACAATATTAGCTTGGAAATTGCAAATTTACACAAATGCATTCTGTGTGAGATTGTGTCAGTAAATATTTTTACTTGGTCTGGATGACAGTTATGTAATGATATGTAGGTGAGCTGCTGGAGACTTTTTCAGTAATGTCTTTAAGATGCAGCTTGTTCAGCATGACAAGTGAAATGATTTAATTTTCACTTTGAGGGAATTAAAGGGAGAAATATGTTACCCAGTTGAGACAAAGTTGAGGAAGAGATTTCCTGTGCTGTGAGTTAATAACCTTAGAAGTTGAAGCAAGAAGCCCCATTCTGGCTACCATGTGTTCATAAAGCTTCATAATCACGTTCAGATGGAGTCTTCTGTGTAGAATGGGATTGAAGCTGACCTCTGGTATTCTGTTCTGTTCCTAATGATGGTCTTTCTTTCATCTTTCCATTGCAAGGTCTGCTTTCGTCAAAACATCAAAAATTGTGCTTAACTTTTCATCAAACCCCTAATAAATGAGCTGCCCTTGAAGTTTTGTGCATATGTAGGTGGTGTGCTTAGCAGGTTATATGTTTAGATCCAGAGGAAGGGGAGGGTGATTTTTGTTACTGGTCAGCAGACCTGGTGCCTTGCTTTAGTTTATACTATTGCCATGGAGAGCACATAGGCACAGTGACAGAGGACATTCACTGACACCCACAGAAAATGTCATAATTAGATAGAAAAAAGTTGGGGTGGGACATTTTGACTGGTGGAAGTCCAAAGTGACAACTTCTGTTTGTGCTGGTGGATACTTTCAGGCTGTAGAGCTGTGCAAAACCACCTTTATGTGAGCAGAAGCAGCCATGGCAGATGAGAGAATTTTGCAGTATGAGTGGGTGGGGAAGCATGCACTGAGGGAACCTGGAGTGCTTCACTGTTTGTCACCTCCGTTTATTGTCGCTGTGCCTGCTTCCCTTAAGTAAACATCCTTAATGTAGATATACTGTATAGATTAGGTGGGTAAATACAGGAGACTGTCAAGCAATTTGGCCTTCAGGTCCCCTGTCTCAAGGTTTATTGAGGTACTATAACTTACAAATTTTTATATACAAAGTTGGCACTATTGATTTAAAAAAATTAATATTTAATCACAGGTATGCAACAAGGTCAATGGATTTTTGTTAAGGAATTAAATAGACTTTTCCTTGCTAGCACTCAAATACTAAGTAAATTAAAAAAATAAGTGAAAACATTTGTAGCATAAGGGTACAGACTGCATTTAAAAATGCATGGGGCTCAGTACTGTCTGACTTAATTTTGATTCATCCATTGACCTTGTTATATAAAACTCAATGCCCTTTTTAGAGGGAGAGTTGCAAATTGTGCTTCTGCATATTTATTTCGGAAGTTCAATCTTCTGGGTGTTCATACCCTAATTCCAGTGCTAAATGCAATCACAACATTGATTTTTCTCACTAAACATAACCTACTTTACCCTGAGATGGATTTTTTTTTTTTTTTAAATGGGTTTCATATAATGGCATATGTGAAAACCACTCAACTTAATGCCCAATATTGTAGTTAATTAACAAAATGGCATTGTAGCCATGGTCTTTCGTCCTCTGGCAGTGTATTTTACTGCTAACCTTGACCACACAAAATGTCCATCCTAATTACCGGGAGACCAGGTATTGACTGTGTCAAGCTACATGATGGAAAGGGCAATTTACAGCTGCTGAGGAAGTTGTAATTCTGTTGAAAATCCAAACATGAGGGACTTCATTTTGACTGATATTATGCCATTTCAAAGTCCATCTCAAAGAACAGCTGAACAAAGTATTTAAATGATCAGGTTTTACTTCTCCCCAGTAGCTAAATAACGGTATCCTAAAATATGTCCAAATGTCTCCTAAAATACATGCTACTAAAAGTATGCAGATGGATTTCTATGTATTTCAAGATTGGTGGTAGTATTTTCTTATTAATTAAATGTTTATTTATTTATTGTTCATTTATTTGAACTGCATGCTGGAAAACTTAATAGGGCTTAAGGCTTTGATGTACCTTCAATAGATTTGATTCTCCCGTTACTTTTTCTTGGTTTTGTTTCTGGGTAATTCAACCAAAGGCATTAGAGGTACATCAAGTTTGTGCTAGTTTTACTAGAACAAGACTGTAATTTGTGAAGCTCCATTGTTTTTCTTGTTACAAATGAGAGAATTAAGCGTTTTACTTTTCTACAAAGAAAAAAAATGTTTTCTTTTTCAAGGTCTTAAATTAATTGTTTTTGTCTCAGTGTTAAAAAAAATCTTCAGGAAAACAATTATACTTGCTCAAATTATTCATGGCTACATTTTTAAAGTGTTTTAATGTCTAAAATATGCATATTCATCTTTTCACATCAGTCCTCTGGGCTGGTGGAATTTTGTGTCTCTGTCTTTTTGAAGAGAAAGACTGTATAAGTACCTGTACTGCTTATTCTTGATGTTTTGTAATAGAACTGGAGGTCAGAAGTTAAATGTTCTGCACCTAAATAGCATATTTGCTGGGAGTTCTTCATACAAATGCTCCTTAATTAAGCAAATACTAATTAATTAACTCTCTGTGCATTTATTGCTGATAATACTAGCATCACTGGATAAATACCATTAACTTTTTACTGGGCGTAACAAGTAAGAGTGGCAGAAATTTTCATCCTGTAAGAATATCACTGAATTAACAAGCCTTGTATTAGCCAATGTCTGCATTCTCTCCAGGATGGAGATTCCAAATAGAAACAGAAATTTCACTGGGAATCTGTCACAGAGAAGGCAGAAGAGCAACCTGTTCACTAATAGCTAGAAGAATACTGTATATATAGATGGATTATTTAAAATTATCAAGTGAAGTATTCATCTGTGCAATGATCAAGCATAAGATTGTCTTGATACAGATGAACAGAACCTTACGAAGTCTTCTCTGCTGGGACAAACTGATCGTTGAAAGAAATTGTTACCAGAGTAAAGAAGTAAAGGTCTAGTGCAGGTTGTCCTACAAGTTTAGTCTTTGTCATAACTCCAGTCTACTGTTGGCAGAACATATAAAGGCACACAGGAATTTGATTCTGTCCAAAAAAAAAAAAAAAAAGTAATTGGTGGCCTTAGATCTGCACTCATTATATCAGTCTATATTTATTAATGGATTTGAAACATCTTTAATACTTAGCTTAATTCTGATACATTGAGCTGATACATTGAGATTTCTATGCCTGAGCTATATGAGGAAGATCACAGTCCTGAATGACTCCTATAAACTTTTTACAACTGCTGTTTCCAACAGGGCAAAGGTGAAGAAAGGTGTGAATATTCTCAGTGCAAAGACAAGTGATCCCCAGCAATGGGACGTGAAACAAGAAGTGGGAAATGGTGGAAAGCATTCAACCGCAACAGTTATTTGTCAGAGGATAGCACCAAGTTCAAGGAACAGGTATGAAACCTCATCTTCTCGGCACATTAAACTCATTTATATCCATGATACCATTCATTGGTTGAAAGACTTAGGGCTCACATTGCCACTACTCATAGCTATTAAAACTGTAGCAGGAAATCTGGAGACATTTATGTTTACTATGGTATCATCTGCTGATCTATAACAGGATATCTCCGTTTCCAGGTAGTTAAATTAATCAGTTTAGATGAGAGGAGAAAAAAAAAATAGGCCTAAGGCTGGGAGAGGGGTTCATTTTGGCATGGATATAAATATCCTTAATTTTAAAGGTTTTTACTGAACATAATTTTTTGGCTAGATAGTTTTGACCTTATTTCTCTGAACTTATCACAGCCTCCATGGTTGGTTCATCAAGCAAGTAATGAATTCTTCCAGGATGAGCCACTGTAACCTTCAAGCATCGTTACAGGATAATTTAAAGCTTTCGGTATTTAGTGTCTTGTGTGTAATATGACAGAATCTCTTCTTCCAGAACTAGAGTTTCCTTTGCTAGGCCATGCACTGGTAATTGTCAGAGGCAGACACACAATCCAGGAAGCACTGGTATGAACTGGCCTGCCAGTGCCTGCTTTCCTGTTTGATCTGTTTGTACTGAGACTTGGTCTAGCTGTTCCACAGCCATAAAAGTGGTGCTTTTTCAGGAACTCTGATTGTCTTCCACATCATGCAGTGAATTCGTACACTGTTGGTTTCAGTGAAAATCATTTGGCTCATGCTGGGTGTCATCTTTTGAAGTCTAACATCACTATTGTGATGTTAGTCCACATTTCCATTGTACAGATCTGAGCAATGTTTCCCAAGCTCTACGCTTATTATTAGCCTCTAACCTGGGCTCACTGAAGAGCATCGGAAAACCTTCAGTGGATTCTGGGCTGACTTTTGCTTTCCTATGCAGTGGATCTGTACTATCTTCAGGCACAGAAAACCTGAGCAGGTTTTAACACTTATATTCTGTGCCCAGTCTGAGAGCCAGGGAAAATTAGACTTCTATAAAGTGAGTAAAATTCCCCTGTCATGAGCATCTCATTCATTCATTTACACTTAGTATCATTGCAGCTAGTGAGATTTTTAGTGGAGATTAGGGGGGGTGAGAGCCGGGGTGGTGTGGAGTGAGAAAAAGAAAAATAACTCATTAATAACTCATTTAAGCCTGCCAGAAGTAAGGGGAAAAAAAAAAGTTTGAAAGGGAAAACACAGCTATAGAACAGCATGTGATTCTGAATGTATTTACAATTGCAGAACTATAATACTCAGGTTATCAAATCCCAAATTAAATCTTCTTAATCCAATTTGCATAAAGTCTAATTAACCTATAAAAATATTTTTAGTGCTGATTATGCGAATAAAAGTCAATGTTTTAATTAACGCCTCTCTCTATTTGTATATGTAAATAGTCCCTGTTTTCTGAAAGCATGACAAGCCTAGGTTTGAATGAAATGTTAATATACGAGAATGAGCTTGATGGAGAAACTTAGGGGTGTGTGTACTGAGATCCCACTTGGAAAGCACATGATGTAGTGGGCATTACAATTAATGAGCATCACTTGGAGCCCTCAGTGCAGATTACAAATATTCTATTAAACTGATTTAATTTGGTCAAGAATTGCAAGCCCCTAATGGGATCTTTCTGTGCTGCTGCCAGCATTTTCAGAGTGGTTTAGCAGTGTACTGCACCTGGGCAACGTGCAGTTCTGTAGTAAAGTCAAAGTACATGTGAGCTACCACTCTGGAGCTCCAGCATCAACTCAGACTAATTTTCTCCTGCACTAAACTCAGTGATTTCATAGATACATTGGTTAATTTAAAACAGTGGGTGTTATTTTCCATGGCCTTCACCAAAGAGCTTCTGAAAAGTAAGTAAACATTTATACTTCTTGAGTGCTTTGTGAACACTCACACAGCCTGTCATGAGGATGATAGTATGTTCCTTTTCTTTGCATGACCAGCTATTTTTATCACAGCTCAGAGAATGAGCTAGCAGGAAAGGAAAATGAAAGGTCTTCTGCAGTTGTGCTTCATTCCTCTGTACTGCAACCAGCAGGAGTAATTTGGCTCTCCCTTTGTGTTGTCACATGTACCCAGTTGGTTGTGAAAAGTCAGAATATTTCTTAAATTAATAGGAAATTCTCAGTGTATTGGTGAGCTGCCTCCTGCAAACTGTTTTGTGGAAACAAGATAAAACCTCATCCCAGAGTTCCTTCTGATCATAATGAAGAAGGTGATGTGTTAGGTAGCTAAGCATGTGAACAGGAACTCCTGGCCTTTCTCTGCACGCTTTTATTTACTTGAGAGTCTCCCTGACACACCATGGTGAACCATTGCAATCCTTCACCTTCACATCCCTGCAAACAAACCCCCAGACTCCGTAAGACAACTCATTTTTCTTGCCATGTTGCTTTTCTTTTCTTTCATCTTTCTACTATTGTTAGTGTATGGCTGTAATTACTCTGTAAGTGTTTTGCAGGAAGCAGTTTGTATCCAGGTGCAACACCACTCAGCAGCTAACAGCTTTCACATAAGTAATAAAAACCAAGGGACATGTTTTAGGTACCTCACATGAATAATTGTTTACACTTACATTTTGAGAATATGTGGGCCATGGTTTTTTCACTTTTCAAGTAGTATTTGTTCTATTTAAATTTGTGCCACTAAAGCAAAGAGCCATAGCTTCTTAACTTTGATTTATTCAAAAAAATTTTACCACTGCAGCAAGTAGCTGAAAACAGCTTGAAATCAGCAACGCTTTTGTGCCTCATAATGCAATTTGTGCTGAGATTCAAGTAACTATTGATGAGGATAGCAACAGTGTGTTGATTAGTGAAAACAAGGCTAGACTACTGCTTGGTCAGTTGTTTTCCCTTGTTGTTTCTCATGTCTGGAGGACAGCTGGTAGGTTTGAAATGTGTCCTCAGGAGAGATGAAGAGATATTTCTGGTTACTATCACAACCAGTTCCAAATCTTAGCCTTGCCTGTTTGGTTCCAGGCAAGTATAATTGATTTATGACGTACCACACCTACCCTGAGAGCAGCTTCACTGAAAAGTCTCCTATTTGCTGTGTAGCTTATTCTGGACTGTCACCACAGCATATAAAAGCTGTTCCAAGACAGAGCAAGGTTATTTTAAACCTAAGCAACTTTCACAGACTTTTTTTTAATGACATACCTCTACCAGCTGGTATGCTGCCAGATGTGGGGATGAAAACAATGGATTAAGGGTAGGAACGAGAAGGGTTAGGGGAATTTCTTAAGCTGCTTTCTCTGCCAAAGCAGGAGTATCCTGTATCTGCTATGTCAAGCACTAAGTAGCAGCAACAGGGGCTAATCTAGACCTAACTCCCCTTCCTGCTTCTTCAAACCTGGCAATGGGCTGGTACAAGCTGGCTTCAGTCTGTTCTTGGGCTGATGTTTCTGCCTGTGGAAGTATTATTCTGTTTGCACAGGAACAGAGTCACACAGTGCTTTTAATTTCTGCCAACATAGCAGTGCCTGTCTCCCTCACTAGGCAGAGAAACAGAGTGTGGGAGAATGGAGAGACATTTAGAAAAACTGACACAATGGAAAACTGCTGTGATGTAGCACTTTATCCTCTTGGCCTTGAACCTTTTGAGAGGCCCGTGGGCTTATAGCTCTCCAGCCATCTGGCTGATAACGAGGCAGACTCAGGAAGAGTGCTTCCAGATGTTATATTTATGTTTCAGACTGTGTCACAATCACTTCCCCTGCCACAAGCATGCACTCTTTTTTTTTTTTTTTTTTTTTTTTTTTTTAATGCTGGCTGGGTATCACTGCATTCACATGGAAAGAGCTAATGATGTTACCAGGTTGTGAGGTTGTGTTTGATATCATCAGGGCACAGAGGAAAGCAACAAAGCCATTACAGTTCTATGCAGGTCCTTCCTCTGTCTGGCAGCACCATGTGTTGCCAAGGGGTTTCAGCAAAGTGAAATTATCTTGTGCTGGAAAAAAAAAATATAAAGCATATGTGAACAACATGTCTCAAACTCGAAAAACCACAAGCCATGCAGTATGTGTGGCTGTCTATACTTGAAGACAGGCAGTGCAGTCCCAATGTATGGGTACACAGAAGAGCATCCAGACATTACAAACAAGGTTGGAGATGTTAATTATTTGGCATCGGGGTCACCTTCCCCTGGCACAGTTTGGGGTCAGTGTGCTTTGCAAAGCTAGCAAGGTGATAGTGGTGCCTGCTGACCACAAAACCTTGCAGTCTGAGCAAAGGACATCCATCTTCACAACTTGGAGGACTTGCAGGTTTGGTGCTCATGGATCAGGATTTTTTCAATACAGTTGATCTAAGCTGGCATGACACGTGCCAATACTATAGTATTAGCTGCTTGGGAAGTCATATATGGTCATATTTGCATCTGCAGAAACTGATTTGTCCAAGCCAGAGAGTTGCTTTAGAAGGAAGACATCAGCAGTGGATATCTTTTACCAGTGAAGCCCAAGAGGGAAACAATTTCATTTAATTTATATAAAAGTCACATGCAAACAAGCGTTATGGCCTCCTGTGTATCGTGCTTTAAGGATTATGTGTATTTGGGTGTAAATTAGGTGCAGTCTTTTAGTCTGCTGGCAAGTTACTAGTGCAACCCTCAGAGCTTGCAAGGCCAGTCATTCCTGTGATGTGCATCCATCTGCTTAAAATGACACGGGGGAATTTATGCACATAGCTTGCAGTAACACTTTCAGGAATAATACAGCTAAACCTTTACCTACTGCTTTACCTACTTCAACCCTTTCTCATCTGATTTACCCAATAATTTATCTTTGCCTGCTGTCTTTGCATTCTACGATTTCCCTTTATGTTAGGATGCCTGCTTCAGGTCAAATTAGGGCACAGATGTCTTCAAGTGTATGATGTAGGTGCCAAAGATACACTGGACATCTGCACATATGGTGGAGGATCAGCCAGCTGTGCCTTGTAACAGTGTCTTTTCTAGGGCACAGAAGACTCAAGTTAAAAGGTTGCTTCCCAAAGGAGCCCTTCATACAGCTCCTCTTCTGCTGCTTTGAACATCAGGACTGTTTATCAAAGCCCTGACCTGGGGACAGAGGAGGGATGAAGGATGCCTTTCGTATCTCTTTCAAGAGGAAGCTGTCTGTAGGATGGAGGCAGACACGCAGTTACCATTGCCTCACTCTGTCTGGCTGCTGCAGTGTCTGCACAAACTGTCTTGAGGGGAAATACTTGTTTCTTGTGCCTCACCATCTTATCAGGTACTTGTGGGGAGCAGGGCTGCTGGTTGAACCTTATGAATCCTGAGAGGTTTTGACTTAATAGGCAGATCTCAGCTGCATTAAGGGAAAGAGAATTTCATGGGAGCCCTCATGAACAAGGACTCTTGCTGAGGCTGAAGGGCCCTTTCTTTTCCATGCACTCAGTAGTGCAAGTTCAGAAAGATTGAATTTGAGATAACTATAGCAATCGTCATGACAACAGCATCTGTCTGTCTAGTTTTCATCTCACACCTACCACTGCAAGGCCCTGCTCCATAGCTGGTGTGTGTCTTGGTCCTGCCAATATGCAAATAAATAACATTAAATAACTACTATCAGTAAATAGTTTTGCTGGAAATGTGTGTTTAACACACTTGTTGTATGGGCATAAATACCTGCTTTATGACAGATATAGGCAATCCCATGAGTTTTCTGTCCGTTAAAAGAAATTGTGAGATGAAATAGCAAGATGCACAAAATTAGGCCCATCCGTGATCTCCACAGAAGTTCCAGACCAGTTCCAATAAATTAATTGTTTATTTCTTTGTTTTGTTTTGGTGTGTATTTGTGTGTCTACTTTGGAGTTTCTGGGTCTGTTGGGAAGAAAAACTGAAGCACGAAGAGAAAGGTCATTCTTCAAATATTTCTTGCACTAATGAAATCATCAGATTTTGTTTGTTCAGCAAATCTGGCAGTTTGGAAATGCTCTTTGCAATGCTTATCAAAACCAAATGCTGGACACTTAGCCAATGCATGCAGTAATCCAGCCATGCTGAGAAAGTTGTCTCACTTGCTACCAGTGCCTTCCTGCTTTCCAGTCAGGTTGGAGGTATTGTTTTATTTCATTATTATACAAATAGAGCAGATCCCCACACATATTAAATTGAATAGGATGTGCAATCATGGAATAATGGGAGAGCTTTATATCCATTACAAATTGATGGACAGATTCAGTAATAACTGCAGTTCCTGATGTCCAGGATGAGATTATTTTTTGATTTCTGACAAAACAGTAATTTCTCACAGATTGACTAGAAAACATACAGTCTCTTTCTCAGTCTTTGGCTTATGTCTGAGTATGTGTTTTGTAGAGCTCCTGGATTTTATAGTAGGAAAGGCTGGCCTTCCCTCTTGCATCCTCTGCAGAATAACTGCTATGTTCTCACCTCTTGCACACATCAGTCCTCATCGCCTTCCATTTTAAAAGATGTAATTCTTAGCCAGGTTGTCTGTGAAAATCTTTCTGATGCAACATGTTCATGGACTGACACTTTTGTTAATATTTTTTCTTTGCACTTTAAATCATGAGTTCTAATTTTGGACAAGGTCAGCTCTCATTTATCTGTGAGATTTGGCATGGGTAGGAAGTTTTAGTAGCTGTTGTCATGCAGCCTTCCTTGTGATTTGGAAACAGTGGAAGATAAGAGACAAAAGATGCAGAACTGGGGAGGGGGGAGGAATTTGTGCATGTGTATTTTTCCTTACACTGTTTTTGAAGCAGAAACATCTGCTGAAAGCCATAAACAGCTGAGTTCAGCAATACCACATCATGATGCCAAGCAACTCTGCTTTTCTCTGTAACTTTCACAGCAGAGGAAATAAATCAGCCAGGCAAAAAAAAAGAATGAAGAAAATTTAGGAGAAAGCACCAAAAGCCAAACCTTTCTAGAATATAGTGAATAAGATATTTGTTAGTATTCAGCAGAGTAAATTGAAATATTTCATACACATGTAAATCCTCTATATCATCACTAATTGAGGAATTTTGTGAAAGCAAAACTCCTCTGAACTTATTTGATCTGAGTTTTATTGTAGGGATAGTATGCAGCAATCCTAAGCATGCAAGTACTGTGTTCATTCTTCTCCTCCAAAACGCTGATGAGCATCTTGTTTTCAAGGTGCTTAAAACTGGTCAAGGGAGACTTCTGGAAAATATACTGCAATCTCAAGACAATTAGATGATTTTGAACATTTTCCCAACCTCCCGTCTCTGTCAGAACAGTAGCAGCTAACCAGTTGGCCGGGGGAAAGTATCACCAGTTGCTTGAGACCTTTGCATTGCCTTGGACAAAGCATGCTGTATTAGCCAGGTAAAACCACTTGCTTCTTCACTGTGTTACTGAGATTCACTTTTCCACTCAAAGATGCTTCAGTTTTATGAGTTACTACCTATTTTAAGCACTTACAAAATCTCTTCTTTGTTTCTTTATTTTGTTATTATACAATAATGGTGGCTGCTGTGTGAGACAGGCAGAAAATTACTATATAGATGTCTTTGTTGTGAGCCTTACAAGTTAAGCAAGGTTGGTAGGAACATCAGCAAATTATGGTAAGTGCTGACTCAGAGGATTTCACAGTATGTTGGTGGTGCTTTGTGGGGCTGTCCCTCCAGTCACCACTCCTGGCTGTCCCTTCAGTTCAAGTCATTAACCTCCATTCCCACTTGCTAGCGTATGTAATCAAATACGTGACGTTACTTGTGTACCTGTGGCAAGTGATGGCTAGACACTGCTCCTTCTACCTCTATGGCTCCTGCTGCACTACTACCTCTTTGTTCATCATCTGTCTTTCAGCATTGTATGTCTCACAGGGCCTAAATAATAGAAAGAATATTCGTGTTTTTACACTGCATTTTTCACTTTTTAAAAATTCAAAATGAGTTTAAGTGCATTTCATTAGCTTCTGCCATTACACCCATCACATATATTCCAGTTGGAGATCATTGTAATGTAAAAATAATTTTATAGGCACATTAAAATTATCACTTTAAGTCTCTTATGTGCAGGGTTTATAAAGGAAGTTTGGTCTTCATAAACACTTGGCAGACCTAACATTTGTCTCATTAACACCATTTTTACATTGGCTTAGCTCCACTGAGTTGAATGATATTAATCTACTGATTCTCACTTTTGTAATTTAAAACAAGCCCTGCACAATCATAAGATGTTTATTTAAACTCATCTGTGGTATCCAGTTCTGTGATTGCAAATATATCAGTTTGAATACCAAACCAGCATAAGGTCCTGAACTCGAACAATTTCGGAGACCTGGTCTGACAGCTGTGGTTAGTGCATCAGTCCACGTGTGTTTGGTTCCTTCAGGCACTTGTGTCTCAGGCTGCCTTTCTTACTGTCCCCTACTGAAATGTCATCCCCATGTGCAGTGCATCAGCAACATTACATCAGTGCTTGGAAAACCTTCCTCTTCTTCAGTTATCTTAGAAAAGATGTAGCAATGACAGGGCATTTAATGGGTACAGCTCACTTCCTACTGCTTTGTATTATATTTTCAATATTTCTATGCATTTTTATCTCTCTCTCTCCCTCCTCTGTCTTTTTTCCTGCTTATACCGGTAGGCTTGCTGAAGCAGGCTGTGTGTTCATTATTTGGGCAATATGCAGCACAGCAAGGTCTGAGCCTATGACAAGGATGCTACTATACTAATAAATAGTCACCTCCTTTATCTGGTTAATTCTGTGTCTCTGCCTGAAAATAGTTGAATGGATCCATTTCCTGGTGTGAAGCATGTTTTAAACCTTTTCAGGCTGATATGGGGAGAATATTGACTTGTAACATAACTACTAATAAGCCACATTACCAGTGCTTGAGTCTGAATGCAGCAGCAGCATTATTGTTCTGCAAACACTTTAGAGCATATGAGCACTGCTAGCGAACAATGTTTTGTGTAATTCAAGTTGGACATAACACGACTCAGCAAAACTAAGGACTTCTCACGTTTTGTTATGATGCAGTGTGCTCAGGTGGCCAAGAAGGCCAACGGCATCCTGGCTTGTATCAGGAACAGCGTGACCAGCAGGGCTAGGGAGGTGATCGTCCCCCTGTACTCAGCTCTGGTGAGGCCGCACCTCGAGTACTGTGTTCAGTTTTGGGCCCCTCGCTACAAGAAGGACATCGAGGTGCTTGAGCGAGTCCAGAGAAGGGCGACGAAGCTGGTGAGGGGCCTGGAGAACAAGTCCTATGAGGAGCGGCTGAGGGAGCTGGGCTTGTTCAGCCTGGAGAAGAGGAGGCTCAGGGGTGACCTTATCGCTCTTTTTAGGTACCTCAAGGGAGGCTGTAGCGAGGTGGGGGTTGGTCTGTTCTCCCACGTGCCTGGTGACAGGACGAGGGGGAATGGGTTTAAGTTGAGCCAGGGGAGTTTTAGGTTAGATGTTAGGAAGAACTTCTTCACTGAAAGGGTTGTGAGGCACTGGAACAGGCTGCCCAGGGAAGTGGTGGAGTCACCATCCCTGGAAGTCTTCAAAAGACGCTTAGATGTAGAGCTTAGGGATATGGTTTAGTGGTGGGCTGTTGGCGTTAGGTTGGAGGTTGGACTCGATGACCTTGAGGTCTCTTCCAACCTGGAAATTCTGTGTGTGATGGATTTCATCTAATTCTCCCTGCACATTTTGCATAGTAGATAGAGATAACATGCTTTTACATGCTTAGAAAGTAAAAATCTTTGTTGTAGACAAAAAAATTCTTTTAATAAAAAAAAAAAAAATGTATTAGAGATCATTGCAGTTCTCACCACATAACCAACCGTCACACAAGAGAGTGTAATTACTCTCTTGGCTTCTATGGGTCATCATTTGAAAATTGTAGTTTATCTATAATTCAAGCTGCAGGGAGACCTCTGGCATTTCATACTCTAGGTATGAAGGAGGGTTTTTCTTCACTATGACTTCATGGTGATCATCAACAAATACATTTTAAAATGCAGCTTTTTTTTTTTTTTTTTTTTTTTTTTTTTTTTCCCTGAGCTGGGCAGCCACAATCCCTGAAGTGTAAATCAGTGTAGAATTTTTCTTGCTGTGTCAAGTGCTTGTACAAATCACCTGGCTTGAGCTGGGTTTGGTTCCATACATTGACAGGCCTGAAGGAACATAGGAAGTGTTTGGAGGTTACTGTATATTTTCTGGAAGCTGAACAAGGGATAAGTAGACTGCTCTTTTGGAAGGTGGGAGATGTCTGTGAGTTCTCAAAAACTTCATTAGGATCCATGAAATCTTGACTAAGTAAGATCCATGGGGTTCTGTAAGTAAATGATATTGGATGATTAAGACCAGCAATCATACTCTACTGTAACACTTTTACAATTAAGAATGAAAAATTAAATTGGAGTAACAATGTTATACAAACGTAGCCAATGTGTTTTGAATGCACTTTTTCCTCAAGCAAGGAAATCCAGTGCTTTTTCCTGAAGAAAGCTGTGATGCATCTGTATTACTTTGAAGGGTCAGATTGAGGAGTGTCCACAGAGGGTATAAATCAGTCTGCTGAAATGATGTATACCAGTTTGTCCCACTATCATTCACAAAGAACTCATAGATCTTTCCCATTATTACTTTACCAACATGCTAGTAATTTAACTGGGAAGCAAATTTATTAAAGAATACTGAGATGCTTGTTGTAGCAGAGTTTTTTTGATAGACCAATGCTGAATTCCAGATTGCTGAATTCCAGGAATTTCAGTTCCAGTTAAATTTACAGGAAAGAAATCTTAGCCTCATTGAAGTAAATAGCAACATTTTCTTTGCAGTCTGAATTTCACCCCAAGTTTAGACTAAATTTTGTTGTTCTTTCCTTCCTTCTCTCTGGCTTGCATCTCAGAAAACTGGATAATGTCTTTCCTGTTCAAGGCTGTGAACAGCAGCTTGCACACTACCCTACCGCATATATATCTGCATACATGATTTTAATTATTACAAAAGGAGTTTTAAGTAGCACCCCACTGATTTTTGGTTTCCATGCTGCAAATTAATGGACTGAGCATGCACTCTTTGTAATCACACTAGTAGAAATTCAATAATGACTCTGCCAGAGTTCTTGAGTGACCTCAGCCACTGAATTCATTCTGATTTCAACTACTTTCAACGAGACTGGCATATTTAGCAATGCCATCAGATGGTTTGAAAGCTAAGTGCTCTGTCAACCAAAGCACTGCTGATAAGTCAACTAACAAGAATTTCAGTATTTGTACTCTTGTTTGTACAATGTTTGTGCTCTTACCCAAAATAGCTTAAAGTCTTTTGCCTTGTGCATTACAATGAACATTGCCTCCTGTGTGGCACCGTTCATTGTAATGCATAATGCAAAAGACATTTCTGATGTATATAATCTCCATGAAATATTCTGTTATAGCTACAACATTTCAACCAAACCTGAGCTCAGCAAGTACCACTGACAGTCCCCAAAGAACTATAATCTGTCTGGTTAGTTTAGCAATTGTTCAGCTAGATTTAGAGGTTTTAATTGTATTTTATTTTAATTTCTTATGGCATTTTTGTCATCTGTGAAAAAGTGTAATGGGATGGTGAGGCTCTCCCCTTGGAGATGCTATTTCTCAATTTTTATCTGGAGAAATGCTCAGAAATTTAATGAGAGTGACTGAGAAGGAATATTTACAGACAGATCTTGTTCCTTGCTTCAAATCTGTTTGCTTATCTGTAGTTGCTTACTTGCACAGTTTGGTTTTTCCTTCTCTGATTTCCTCACAATGAACTAGTAAGCTCCTGTGCATTTCAGATGAACAATATTTAAATTCAAGCAGTAGTAAATACAAGCAGCTCCTAACAGTACTCTTTATTTACAAAAGTTAACCTAAAAGCGTGACAGTTTGTGTAGGGGACTGGATCACAAAGAGTTGGCTAGTAACTCAGCTTTTGTTAACATTTCTCCCAGAACCATTCAAGAAAGGGATTGTTGCCATGTTCTGTTAATCAAAGCTGTACATATTATTTTGACAGGCGGCCTCTCCAGTATTCCTGGGGCTGGCAGAATTTCTGAGGTGAGATGAAACATAGTCATCAAACATCATATAATTGCCACATCCTTCAATGATGGAAATCAGTAGAGATTTGTTCTGGATCTGAACCACTGTATGAATTTAGTAAGAAAAAAAAAACAAAACACCTAAGAATATGACCACAGTCACAGAACAGAATTCCATTTAAAGCAGAACCTAGGACATTTGAGGGCAGTGTTTTTCACAGACCTGGCCAACCACACTGTGTTTAAACAGGCTTTGAGAAGTGCAAACTCTCTTCACCGTTGTCCACTCTCAGAGGAGTACCGATTTCACTGGCTTTGTTATGAGTGCTATACCTAAACAGCTGGTTTTAAAATGATGTCTCTGCAGTTGGCAATACAAGAAGTTATTACAACTATTCCAGATGTCACTGAATACAGACTTGAGAAAGTAGGTACACCCTTTAATTTTCTAGTTGCTGCTAGCTTTTCATGTTTAGCTGGGATATGGCTCTCCATATCCCAAGGCTTCTCCACAGTTCAGAAGCCTCTACAGCTTCATTCTGACCTACACACTGACTCACCAGACCTTGTGTACCCTGTCTCTTCAGTGAGGACTTGAAGAAGAAGAAGAGTCAGAGGGGCTAATTAGCTGGGTCACCAAGTGGTCAGGCTTGGCAGGACTGCAAGGAGGAGAAGCACTCTGTGTGAGCATGATAGAAATGAAAAGATGCTCATCCAGACCAAATCTCTCTCGAGACATTAAAAGTTTTCTGTCCCTAATTAAAATCAAGTGCAGATTATGTGAGCATTTCAACTGCTGTCTCCTTTGTCTCTCTATTACTCTTTCTCAGATCTTAATGCTTCTGACTACGATAGCCAAAACCTCTCAATTATTGTCACACTCTAAATAGCTTAATGACAATAATCCTCTGTAGGGAAAAAGAGAGTTTAAGTGAATGGAAGTGATGATTAGATGCAGAAAAAATATGCCAAAAGTCATTGTCACATTGCTAACTAGATGTAATTTGAATTTTACAAGAAGGTATTAAAATTACTACTCTTGGAAGAGAATCCAAAACTATAATGGTTGTTCCTTTTTTTAAGAGAGGTAACCCTTCTCCCTGAGGCCAGTACCATAAAGTCTTTTGTATTGAAAGCAGTGTAGTGCTAAGTAAAGAGTGGGGAACTAAGTTGTAGAGAGAAATACATACTTTAAACATAGAACTTTATCATTTACTGTACACCACTCTTGGTGTTGGCTCCCTTTTCTGACACTTGTACAAGGGAATGTATGTAATCAAACCCAAATCTGTTTCCATTGAAACTGAAATTCATTTTGATGATTCTGGAAAATATAGCTTGGCAAGTCCTAAACCTGCAGACTTTTCCAGAGCTTCCTAAAAATCTGTAAAATTAACCTTCAAAATCTTTGTAGGACTGGCTTCCCTCTTGTCTCTTCTGTAAGCAGTTTCCACATTCATCTGTCTTTCTTTTAGCTCTGTATTAGACTTACTGATATGGGTAGAAATCACCTCTGTAATTTCTTCCTCTTCTAAGACATGTACTGGAGATATTCATCTACTTGATGTTCAGGTTAAAAATACCAAATGCACTCAACTCATTTGCCCCTCCTGTTTCAGTCAATTTCTGGGTAGAATATTGATTTGATTAATTACCCATTTGTAGCACAAATATACTGGAAGTTGCTCTGGTGACCTCTGGAGCATCTAATGGCTGATCCCTGGGAACTCCCTGTCACAAGCTGAGCTTTGGCCTGTGCCAGTCCCAGAGGCTATAGTGTCAGAAGTGGGAAATGGTTGATATCTTGTATCTACAACACTGACATTAAAACCACTGCACTTTCTCCTAGGTGCTGTGTTCTGGGATAGAATCCAAACATTTCTTATTTCCTAGTGTTTCAGCCTGTTCTGTCTGAGTCATGCTCTCAGATATCAGCAGAAATCCATAGCAGCCCTGGGAGAGTCATGCTATGGAAGAGCTGGGCCAAATTTCAGGGGGATCCACAAGAAGCCTCAGTGATTCTCCTACATTACTCACCCATTGTTTTAAGGCTGCCTAGGCTCACCTAACTCAGCACTCCTTCATTCAGCTTCAGATTCTTTTAACACTGATTAAACCCTGTGGACCTTGTTCCTATCTAGGGTGGTTGCAGTCTCTGCTACTTTACTACTATTGGAAGCAAGGGAAGCCTGTGCTGCTAATTCTACATATATATGTTCTTTATCTCTCTCCTCCTTGCCAAGCCTTAAGCTTTGCCTAAAAATGCCCTTAATAATAAAAAAAAATCCATAGTGCTGCCAAGCTGGCTGATTTGCTGGTGACTTGCCTGTGAATACTGTGCTACTCAAGAATTCACTTGTCCTTTAAACATGAAAAGACAGACAGGTGGGGCCTGCGATATTACTTGGTACAAAGCAAAATTTAAAAAGCACAAAGTTTCATGCCCTTATTGTTAATGGAAAGTTCTGTTTTCAAAGTGCCATTTGACATTCAGAAGTTTAACTGGTATTGACTTTCTGTGTGAGTTGGACTGCTGAGTATCTGAGTCACTTTTGGAAACCTGAGCGGGCCATCTCTTTCACTTAGGCTTTGCAGTGCCAACTGAAGCAATGCATAAATACTTTGATGACTACAGTTTGTAGTATCTAAGTTTTAAAAAGCAGTTATTTCAACAGTTTGACACCTATTGGAATTTTCAGAAGCTCTGGGGACTCGAATTCTCACTGCCTGGGAGAAGGCAGATGTGTTTGAAAGCAACTCTAGTTTGAAAGGAACTTGTGCTTTTGAAAACCACATCGCTACCCCATCACTTTTGAAAGTAGAACTAAGGTACTTCCAGAAATTTCACCTCTAATCCTAACCAGACATTTGACAATAGAACCTGAAAATGAAGATTATTTCTTAAAATGGTGTAGAAAAGTGAGATGGAAAATTTTAGCTCATGTAATAGGAAACTCATCACAAATTGGTCTGTAGATTCTGAGAATGAAGCTTGCAGGACACAACTGAGACTGCCAACATGGTCATTTGGGGCACAGAGGAAGGTTTCTGTTATAGGTTCAAACTGGATATGGCAGGAAAGGCAGATATGGCTACAGTTTAGCACAGAGTACACCAGCGTTTGTGCAGGGCTCTGGCATTGGAGGGATATGAGGAATTATTTGGGAAAAAAAATTGCATTGAAAAAGAACTTTGCATTAATTTTTGCCTTGAAGGTAATAACTAGTCTAGGAAACCATCACAGACTGCACTTTGAACATCCATCTCCAGGCCATTTAGCATCAGGGGAGGCTCATAATAAGAGCTCTCAGTGCCCTAACCCATGTTGAAAATGTTTCAATATCCAATTTTATTTGGGATAGTCTGAGTCTCCAAAACTTTCCAGGATTATGTCACCTTTCTTCCTCTTCAATATGGTAGTGAATTTAATGCTACTGAAAAGTGTCCGTTTTGAGAGCTTTGGAGATTGTAAAGAGTTCACTGATCAAAGACGTGGAATAGCACCGACTTCTTTCTGTTCCTCCCCTGTGATGTCCCTTGACCAGAAGGACAAGAAAATCTAGGAGGTCCATGTAATTTTGAGCAATTTTTTTTTTTTTGTAGTCAAAATGCTTAATGGAAACTGTTCTATTTTGATGCCACTACGTGTTTTGATGACAAATATATATATATACATGTATATATGCATATATCAGTTGGCAGATTTCAGCGAGTGCTAGCTCTGTCTTAGTCCTGGATCCAGATGACATGCATACAAGTTGCCAAGGTTTATTACATTACCATGCCAGTAAGCCAGACAGAATGATGGCCTGAGTCTACCTCCAGTTCATTTTACTGCATACAGATTGCAGCAGTTTTTCCCATTTCCCACAACAGTCATGTTGACCATGTACAAAGTCATTGGTAATGTGCATTGTCTGAGAATGTAAAATCCATACAGATATGACTGTGGTAGAAATTTTTTTTTTTTTTTGCAGGAGGCCTTGAGGGCTTGCTTGGATGTGTCACTGTTTCTCTACAATTACTTTCCATTTTCAGAGTTTAGAATGTTTAAAGCAACTAGTTTTTGTTTAAAGCTGTTAATGCATCTTTTTTCCCATTACAATTGACTGTGTATTGATTGTTGTTAAGGAATTTAGAACAATGGAATATGTTCAAAGTTGATACCGTAGCTTAGTCAGAAGTATATAAAAGCCCTCATTTTGTGGTTTCTTAGGTTTGACATGAATTAACTGTTAGTTGCACTTTCTGCAGAAGATGAAGCTAGACTGGCTAACATGACAGTAGATGCAAATACTTTTTAAAAGATTTGATTCCCATTATGTAAGCTCACTGTTTTCCTTTAACACAATGTCAGAGTACTCAGAGCCTTACTTACTTACTTACTTACTTACTCTGCAAAATCTTCAATACTCAATTTAGCCATTCACTTAGAGTTTTTGTGCTTATTTCTCTGATGGACCTCCTGTATGACCTTGGGCAAGTCACTTCATTTTTTCTTTTCCTAGCTTGCATATCCTAAAATACAGTAATGGTACTTTACTCCCAAGAGCCATGGATAAAAAAAAAAAAAAATCTGTCTGAAAGCAGTAAGAGGAAGGGATTAGTATTGCTATTGTTGTTATTGTGTATTTATTTAAGCAGCGTGTTCTTATGGTCTTATGCATCATACATGCAGACCTACTGAAGGCAGTAGGGCTGTTTATACATGGAAAGTGCTTTGCTGGACAATGGCCAGAAAGTAGGGATAAGCCTATAACCAGTAGATATTCCCCGAGGCACTTAGCAGGAGGAACTGTGGTTCAGAGCCATGTTATCAGAGTGGATAAATATATAAATAATTGTCATCAGGTTTTAAAGTTATTCAGAAGGCGTAGGCTACTTTGCATGTAAACAAACTGTAGGTCTTGAGGGAGTCTGTGTCTCAGCTAAATCTGCTCATGTATAAATCCTCTTTTTAGGCTTTATATTTTGTAATCATTGTAATTCAACTACAAGTGCACAGGATTTGCACATTTTAACACCATTAAGGAAGTCAATAGGAGCTGTGCACCACACTCACTGTAGCTCCCTTCAATAATTAACTCATTCCCATCTCCTAAATCTGGAATCGGACACAGCATCAGCACAAGACATTCTTTTTAGATCAGTCACCCTGGGAATATACATGTGAGGGGACAATTAATTGCTTTGTATTTTTCTGCTTATTTCTGTCTTCCGCTCTTTCCTGAGATACTAAACTGCTGACTGTTTCTGGGTGAGCAACCACTCCTGCAACTTTCTGAAGGTTGGCCACCTCTCTGACTTCTGTGCCAGGAGATCAGGCACCTGTTCCCTGAACCTTCAGCTTCATTCTGATGCTTATTTGACATCCTTCCCATCACATGCATTGTGTAGCATTAACTAGCTGCATATGTTCCCCATGATAAATAAATTCTGCAGCCCAAAATCATCACTGAAACAAACTGATGCTGGGAGGTACATTCTTAGATGATAAAATTTTCCACCAAAAATATTCCATTAACCCTTTCTGCAGTTTCTTCAAATGTTTTCATTTTGTATTAAGGAAGTTGTGGTTGTTTCACCATAAACAGCTTTTCAGGAATGACAAATTTTGCTTTGCCCATCAAAAAGAGGGGACAGATATTCCAGAGAATAGGAGAGAGAGGAAAATACTCAGGCTTTTACCAGACAGCTATATTTGAACTTTTCTCCTGTAGTTAAAAAATCTAGAATTGAAATCTGTGGGAGAGAGTGTTGAACATTACTTCACCTCAATCATCCCTGCTAAGTATTATGATTGCAAGAAAGGAATCCTTAATATCCCTGTTACACATGGAGCATTTTATTAACTCAGAAAGACAGTTGGGGTTGGTTTTTTTTTTTGTCTCCCTAGAGGAAACAGTAAAATTTGACAGGCAATTTTGTAAATGAAGACAGTAAACAGCTGTTGAAGATGATAATGTCTGAGTGGTTTTGTTGTTTCTATGAAAACTTAGTTACACTTAGTTTATATTAATTTTTCATTGTCTTCTGTTAAATGAGAATTGCTTACATGGCTGCTTCAAATGGAACCTTGATTGCTTTCCATCTACTGCCAAAACCATAGAAGACAACAAATAATAATCAAGCACATAAAAACATTCACAAGCACTGATACAATAAATTTGTGCTATACTGCATTTTAATTTGATAAATAAAACTTTTCTTATGCGGCAGTTCGTGTTCATGTATGAGAAAGGCATACATGTTCACCATTTAAATTCAATACTGTGTTAAACATCAGTAAAAGCAGTTCTGGCTGCTATTGGGAGCCTTTGGTGTAGTATTATGGAAGTCCCCAAAAGTCGAAGTAGCGATGTGGGAGAAATTAGATTAAATGTAGGCATGGAAAAGGAAGTACAAGGATAGCCTTGCAACAAAATCACCAAAGATAGATTTAGAAGATGGAGCTTCAGTTTCCACCTTGCCCACAGATTTCCTGTATTGCCTTTGTAAATATTGTTTAAGAGCATGGAAAGAAAGGGTACTCTTTGAGGTCCAGGCAGTGAAATGAGAGGTCCCATTTCTAACTGCTGCAGATACTTAGTGTGATCAGGAACAAAACACTCATTTTTCTCTACACCTCATTTTTCTATTTACAAATAGAACTTATAAACTTTATTTCCTTATTTATTTATTTATTTATTTATTTATTTATCCTTCTTCGATGTGGACCACAAGGCCTCCTAGTATGTGAAACAGTCATTTACTAATATACCACTTAGCACAATGGTGTGCCATTATTCACTGGGATACTGTAAAAGGAAAGAAAGCAGAATAGTTTCAAAGAGTTTAAGCCATAATTCAGTCCTGCTTTGAAGTACTTCAGAGGCATTTAAATCTACTGCTGACTCTCTGCATATGGATGATTTCACTCAAGATGGATATTTCTTTGAGTCTGAGAAAGTGGACAGGATCTATTGTTTGTGACTTCACAGGATCATCAGGCAAGCGTGAATGAAGGTAATTTGTTTTGTTTGTTCGATCATACATTTAATAACACATGAGTCCTTGTTGTGGTTTAACCTGGTTGGCAGCTAAACACCACACAGCCGTTTGCTCACCCTCCCCCTTCCCTCTCTGGGATGGGGGAAAGAAAGGGGAAAGTGAAGCCTGTGGGTTGAGATAAAGATAGTTTATTAGGACAGGAAAATAATAATAACAATAACAATAATAATAATGATGATAGTACTACTAATAATAATGTGTATGAAACAAGTGTTGCACAATGCAATTGCTTACCACCTGCTGGTGCCCAGCCTATCCCCAAGCAGCCGGTCCCCCACCCTGGCTAGCCACCCCTATCTATTGTTCAGCATGCTGTCAGATGGTATGGAATACCCCTTTGGCCAGTTTGGGTCAGCTGTCCTGGGTCTGTCCCCTCCCAGCTCTTGCTGCACCCCCAGCCTGCCCGCTGGCAGGACAGAGCGAGGAGCTGAAAAGTGGCTTGGTGTAAACACTGCTCTGTAACAATTAAAACATCAGCACGTTATCAGCACTCTGCTCATCTTAATCCAAAACATAGCACCCTACCAGCTACTAGGAGGAAAATTAACTCTGTCCTAACTGAAACCAGGACAGTCCTGTTATGACCTTTTACAGAATTTTGTTTTGGCTTAAATGTCAAGAAATGCAACTGGGAATGAAAATGTTGATAAATATATTTCCAGGATTTAAGTTGTAGTTTCAACTTCATAGACAACAGATATTTATGCAGCCTTCATAATTTTTGAAACATTTCTCATCCCTCAGTCCTTCATAAATACTTTTTAGAATGTTCCTAAATACACATCATTTTTCCTTTGCAAGGCTTCACACCATGAAAAACATTGTTCAGGAAGGGAAATCACTGCCTTTTTAACCAATTGATATTTCAGAGTTCACTGCAGTCTTTTTTTATAGCTTCTTCTCCAAAAAAAAAAGTTCAACTCATGTGTGCCAATGTCTTCAAGGAGCTCCTGTTTTTCTTCTATTGAATCATTTCTCTTAACAGGCTTAATAGAAGGACAGGCAAGACAAATGACTGGTGTGAGATCATACAGTTAGTCCATGACCCCAGATAGGGCTTTGACACAGACTCTTAACACTCGACCACATGATGCTAACATAAGCTAACAGCATACAGCTAACAGAGATGCTTGCTGTTTAACCCAGAACCAGTTACCAGGGCTTTGAAGCAGGGAGAGAGAAGGGGACAACAAGTGTGCAAGTAGAATTTATCTGTAAAGAGACCATCTGATCTGAATTCCCCTGCATGTAAAGGGCCTAAGTTGTGCAGTTAATATCATAGGATTTTGATGGCAGATGTTGGCTAGCTAAGTATAACATAAATCTAATGCATAGGTTAAGAACTGGGTAGGGGGAAGGGAAGTAGATGTCATTTGTTTGACAAATTCAGCCCAACCAACAGACCAACAGGCTTTCTGCATCTCTATTACTTCCCACTCTACACACACACACACACACACACACACACACAGCATTTTGTTCACAAGTTCTATCTTCTCACTTCTTTGGCTTGTCACAGATATGTTTGTACTTGCCAGTAAATTGCATCAATAATTCCAGAAACTTTTTTTTCTTCTGCTGGCATAAGAAGAACATGGAAGTAGTGTGTGTTAATACAGCCAGATAAGATATTTTGTTTTGTTTCCTCTTCACTATTCTCTGTCATTTTTACCCAGACATTCTCCTTTTGTGAACCAAACCATCAGCAAGAGGAATCGAATCAAAATCCACTGATGTCAGGAAATAATGTCAGTTTGCACTGCATGACGTCTACTGAGGATGAAGAGATTACCTCTGATAGCCCAGAGCACCTCTTACTTCCCAGTATTGCCTTAGGCACAATTTTGTATTTATTTTTGAATACTTGAAACACAGTATTTCCGTATTTTCCTTTCTCTGTATTCAAAATGCTCCATCTGCTTTGGGAAACCCTTTCAATTAGTCATAAAGGCCAAATCTCTTTATAGAAGTAATTTGGTAGCACAGACAGCCTATCTGTGAAATTAAGAGCTATCTTCCCAACAAAATACAATTCTTGGAAGAGTTGGCAGCAGTTGCTGCTGGAAGTTAAGAAAATATTTGTCCATTTTCAAAGATCATTTAGGTTGAATGGTGTGTAGATATGAGGATGTCTAGAATGTGTAAGAGACTCAGGCCATCCCATCTGGAACATGGT
The DNA here is from genome assembly GCA_011075105.1 of Heteronetta atricapilla. Lineage (NCBI taxonomy): Eukaryota > Metazoa > Chordata > Aves > Anseriformes > Anatidae > Heteronetta > Heteronetta atricapilla. The sequence continues at coordinate 14,112,868 of CM021745.1, read as the reverse complement.
GACCTCTTTGATCTAGTACAAACCATGTATTTGGCAACAGTAAAATATTTGCAGCAATTTATGTCCCATATTTGACAGCTCTGTATGCACCCTATTGGCTTAGCACTGCTCCCTCACCAGAGTAGCAGAGTTGAACACCCATGAAAATTCTACTCTGTGTGTCAGATTACTCTACAAAGATCATCTCTGCATTAGCCAGAATTTAAAATCTCTATAACCAAAAGATTTTATTTAGTGATTTTAGCATGGTCCAACAACACTGGCATTTCTGTTGTGATCTTGAGTATCTTGAGTCACAATATCGAGCACGGACCTTAAGGAAGCTACAACTGTTCCATTATTTTGTGACCAAAAACATCTAGACATCAACATTTTGACTTTCCATGGCCGGACATGAACAATCACTCAGCCATCCACATTCCTGAAACCTGGCTGTTGAAATAATCCTGGCATAAGGAAAGGGATTTGTTGGGTTTGTGTCCAGTGCTTTGCAGCCTGACATTGAATATGTTGCCAAGTGACATTAGAGCACGTGTCTTGTCACAGATGAGAGTACAGACAAAGTTGTGAAACAGGAGAAAATCATACTATGATCCCAATTTGTAGAATTAAGGGGAGGAGAAGGACAACAAAAGGAAAACCCATCTCATATGTAGTGCAGCCAGGTCAGCTCTGGGAGCAGAGCATTACAGTTGGTGGAATATTCAGTAGCAGCCTATAAGCAGCTCTCTGCTGGTGGAAAAGGTCATCTCTTTGTTTGCCTTGGGCATCAGAAAATACTTTGAACTTGCTCTGGCTTCTCCACACTGACACTGCTGCTGGAGAGTGCGCCTGAGGGTATAAGCGAGGTGACAATGAAACAGTGGCCCTATTCCCATCAAAATCAAAAGCAGAATGCCGATTGACTTGAGGAAAAGTAAGGTCAGGACAAAAGTGTCACGTGTAACATATTTTAGTGTTGTCACCATACTGATTTTCAGACACAGGAGAATGGTTAGCAGTATTCATTGCACAGCTCCAAGAGTTTTGAGAGATGTTGACACAAATTTTAAAAGATGGATAATTTCCTGCACACTATGGATTCTGTACTTAAAGAAAAAGTGCCGCATGCTGAGGGGAATAATAATGTGTCCGTGATTCACTCCTTTTATAATCTTGTTCTGAAGGGGATGCATCTGACATTGCTACCACAGGAAAATCAAACTAGATTAAGGATGTGTAGCTGGGAAGAGGCCGGAAGGTGCAAACTCCTTTATATTTATGCTGGTAATTTCCAAGACCACCTCATCGTGCTGGCTGTCATCCTTGCACATTTTTAACCTTTTCAGTGTTGCTCCTGTGAACCTATTTTATAGAATAAGAATCCATGCCAGTCTTGAATTTTCCTTGCATACAGCTGTGAGTGCATTTGCCCATTGGCAGTTCGGATTAGAGCATGGCACACACTGTACTGACAAAATTTGAATGGTTGTCTATAATAATGACCTCTTATCTGACATTCTCATAGCTGTGGAGTCAATTCTGCTGGTGTTCTCATGTGGGAGCAATTAACAAGTATAATAATGTTTCCACAGCATGCAGACAAAGGTGTAAATGCAATTCAGTCACCCCAATTTAACAGCATGTACAAGACTTAATACTGTGGCTCAGCTGAGAAGTGGGACTTGGTAATCCGCAGTAACAAGGCTCTTTGCAATCCTGTATGCACGTACTGTATGTAGAGAAGCACTTTTACTGTTGGCTTTGTATTACTTCAGAGCCTTGGAAAGCTGGACTTTCATCAGCCCAATTCCATCTCTCTGATCAAGTGAAATGTCAAAAGTCAGCAAAGGGATGGAGTGGTGACTAATACTGCCACAGATTTCAATAATAAAGGGAGGGCTTGTTGTTTAGAACTTTTTTTTCTTCCTCTTGATGGTGTCCCCTAAAAGTTGTTCAGATAATTACACAGAAACCTATTTTGATTCACCTAGTGTAGAAAGGTGTAGAAAAGAAAGGTATAAAAAGGCAATAATCATAGCTTAGAAAAAACTCACATTAGATTTAAAAATCTTTGCTCTGGGCTGTGAGACAAATATGTAACTATATGGTGCATAGAGAGATTCTGTGATAGACTCTTTATTACTTTCTGTAATAAAAAAACTCACTGTTGTTTAAAGAGTAGTCTGATATCATGCAGCATATGGTTCCCCCACAAGCACTCCTACACCCTTCCTAAGGGTCAAGTTAAGATGAAAACATCTTCCTAGCAATAGAAAGTCGTATGTATAAAGTATGGCTTCTCTCAAAAACCTCATCCTAATCCACTGGAGCAAGGAAGTGGTTGTTGTTTGTTGTTTTGTTTTGTTTTCTTTGAATCAGGGCCTGATTTAGCAAATTTGAAACTGAGGCTTCCCAACAAATTGGACATAGTTGTTTTCTAATTGAGGTGCTGTAGAGAAAAAACAGATTTGGAAAGAACCAGACATGTCAGAGTAATCAGTTCAAAGTTGCTCCTTGAGTTTATCTGTAAGTGTTTCATCAATCGAGTAGGCACTTGCTTTTTTCCACAGACCATTTAACATTAGGATCATGTCTCCTTCATTTGTCTTCCTGAAATACTGAGGATACATTGCTCTTCATGTGCCTGACAGTCAGATGGGAACGTCTGCGCTCTGCCTGAAAACTGATGTCTGCTATTAGGTCTTAGAAGGAACATTTTAGCTACAAATATTCAGTTGTTGTACAAAGAAAATTTTACAAACTAGCTGGCATTTTCAAGAAACTTTGATGAACATTTTGCTTAAAGACAGTTCTGCTACATTAGCAAATATATTCTATATTTTCCTGCTTTTTCGTTCTATTAAGCAGAAGTGTCAGATGGGACTGCCAAGAAACAAACCCAGACCCAGGATTTTTTTATTTTTTTATTTTTTTTTCTCCATGCAAACAGGCTGAATCTAGACCTGAAGTCTCTCCATCCTGCTGGTGACAATGTCTTCATGACTAATAGAGAATGGCTTCTTTTTTTCTCCAGAGCAAAGTGTGTTCTGTGGAGAAATTTTCAACTTGCTTGAGAAAAACAGAACATTAAAAAAAAAAAAAAGGAAGAAAGAAAAAGAAAAGGAAAAAGAAAAAGAAAACTTTTTTGGTAGAAACTCCAATGATTGCAATTTTAATGCAGCATTAAATGTTGCCACAGGGGAGAAGTCAATAATAAATACATATAGTACCCTCAATACAGTGGGCATAAGCAGAAAGAAAAATATAAATATCCAGAAGGGAAAGGGTGAACTTGCTAGGGAGGTCTTGAATTATACAGAAATCCAAACATAGATACTTGGTGTAATCTCAAATCTATCATACTTGACAGTATGCTTTTAAATGACTCCTTAAAAATGTTAATTGCACATCATAGGCATTTCAGCAATGACATTTCTGCCATTGAATGTCATGGGGACATTTTTCTTTTTATTACCCTTGAACAAGAGAAATGAACTACTAAAGTTAGACAACAAATAACAGTATCATGAATTCTAATGGATTTACCTCCAGTATTTATGTTGGTTCAGCTTTTATATGCTTCTTTTTATGTTTACAGCAAATGAGAGCTGTGGATGGTTAGGAAGGCTTGGTTGGAAGGATGGTTGTTAAGCACTGCATTATGAACTGCAAAATCGAGTTTTGTCTATCAGATTTCCAGAGCTACAGATGCTGAAAGCCCTGGGGTCCATGATTTTTGTAAATTTGAAGAGATGGTTTATAACTACAGACTGAGGAAGTTGGTCGCCATTTTGTCTGATTTCCACAGAATCTTTACTACCATCATCTCTGTCCATCATACATTTTGGTTTTAAATATGTAGAAAGAAGGGAAGAGAGAAATGTGGGAAAGGAGAAGTGGAATAAAACATCCCAGCAACCCCTGCTTGTGTTTTTGAACCAGCTGTAGCCATCACTGGAGTCTGGTCTTTTCCTGCATAGGGAAGTACTTCAGGTTCTTAATAACTCCTGTCAATTTCAGCCAGGTGGTGCTGCACCAGTATTGAACAGAGTGATCCTCTGTGGCCTTATCTGCCAGTCTATCTATATAAATACTGGCAGGCGAATCTTTGACTCATCACGTTGTTAATCCTGAAATACATGTGTAACAAACTCGTTCAATCTCTACATGATTCATATGTGGTCTCCACTTCTGTGTGGTGTATTTCTGGAGAGCCTTGTCACTCATGCCCAGTTTCTGGATGGTAGCTCTCATCTGATTGCCACACTCAGCCATGGCACTGTGAGATCTGTAGCTTATTCTAAGGAGGACTTAGGGACTAGTCTATGTCCCTGTCCTCCAGTTTAAGGAGGCCAACACAGATGAGTAAGAATTTCCTTCCTGAAGCTCAGGTCACACAGGCAGCTCTCTCTCTCTAGTTAAGATGCAGGCATGAAGCCACAATTACTTAAAAACTTAAAATTTAAATAATGGATGAAAATTACAGGAAGTTAAAATCACAAAATACACTGTTACAATATTGTTACTACATATTTGGACTGTAGCATCTCAGCTAGTTTCTACCTCTTGCACTTTTTAGCATAATAGAGATTTTTCCACTATGAACCAAAAATGGAGATTCTTTAAGATGGCTCCTGTAGCTTCCTCTCCTTCTTTACCCCTTCAGAGGAAGGAAAAAAAGTAGAGAGACAAAGCTAAGACTTTTTTTTCCTCTTTTTTTTTTTTTTTTTTTTTTTTCCTTTCTAACCTAGATTTCTTCTATCTTACTTCAAGAAACTTCCTAAATACCTAAAAACATCTGCCATACTATTTTTCCCCATTAGTAAAGTTCTTTGATTAATGTCAGTGTGCATGTTATTTTGTTATTTTACACTTCTCTGGCTTTGGGCTTTTTTGTTGTTGTTCCTTTTTTTTTCCCTTTCATCTTTTGAGAATAGATTTGGTAAGCTGCATGCATAATGTACACTGAGGGGTATTAAATGGCTATTAAATATGTATTCTTTTTACATTTCTGAACTTTTTTTTTTATATTCACCATATAAAGGCCAGCCTAATGATGCCAAAATTATGAATTGAGGATGGATGTCTTAATGTGTACACTTTAAAAACTCACCCTGTCCTCCTGTCCTTCACACTTCTCCATGCACAGCCTTGGTTTTACAATACTTGTCACAATTTTCTATTGTAAACTCTCAATGCAGTGCAGCAAAGCTTTGCCAAGAGCTGGTAAAATGTTTCTTTTCAAGTTCAACCTTGAAAGATCATACTGCATAATCTGAGAGAACAGAATACTATTCCTCGTCATCATGGTGATAACTTTTGAACACATATTCAGCATGGACCAGCCTTTACTATTATCTGTGGCAGTGCCCTCAAGTGTAAGCATACTTACAAATAATTAGTATAACCAAATTAGGCCACTCTACCTGACTCTCCTCCTCTGACAATTTTCAGCTATGTCGTTGCTTCCATTTATGTGGAACTTCATTTGATTTGAACTATTATAGCTGAGTTCAATTCACTTATGCTATTATCAGTGCTCAGACTTTTCCTTAGATTAGTCTGGGTTTTTGCCTTACCCTAATTGTATTTTACTTTAGCATGGTAAAGAATGCATGAACAGTATACAACACCGAAGAGAATTTACAAGGTAAGGGTAAGATTCAAGTAGTACATCTTATATTCTTCAAATACTAATAAGGGGAAAAATATGGAATGACACATGAAATATGGCCCAAGATTGGGGAAAAGGAATATATTCCTGCTGCAAACTCTTCCTTAGTGAAGCTTGCAAAAGTATATTGACTTTCAAGAAATAAAACTACTTATCCACCCTCCCCAGGCTGATATTCTCTAGCTCTAGGTTGTACACAGCATTATTCAATTCCCTGCAGCATCTAGTCCAAGGAACTCCACACAGAGTGATGAAATGCAACTGTTAAGATTATTTCTCAGAGGACATGGTTAATTTCAAGATCTTTTACTCTATTCAGGCAGCTTCACAGGCACCTGGAAAAACTCTTCAGCTAAATTGGAGGTCTCTCCAGGTAGTTGCCACCAACCAGTTGTTGATCATTGCTTCTGCTCTGAAAAAGCCTTTTACCTTCTCCATGTATTTGAATTAGAAAAACTACAGTCATAGCCAAATGTAGTGTAGGGGAGGGGCATGGGGTTATCACCCACAAGCTTGGCTTTTCATTGGCCACTGAACTTTGCTTATGGTTATCAAGTTTGAAGAAAAAAAATAAATTAGTTCACCTTTTGGTTATTTTCTTTACTGTTTCACCATTGTACTCAAAACTTATATATTGTTTTCCTTTGCTATGCCATTATATGCATGATTTCTTTACATCCTTTGCCTCTGTGAAATGCAGATATTTTATCAACTTTACATGTCTGATGGATGGTCAATTTGCTAGGTGTTTTTCCTAAGAGGCATTTGCAGATACCAAACTGAAAAGGAATGGGGATCTGTATGCCCAAATATTTTTGGTGTGTGAAGCATAGCCCAACAGCAGATATGCTAGGAGAGCAGTAAAAGAAAAGAAAAAAAATCACAGAAAGCTATAGGAACTAGAGTCTGAAGACACCTGACTTTTAAGTTAGATGTGCATATCAAACATCTGATTTACATATGCTGTTACTTCTAAATAAATGTGATTTGTGTTGCCACCTGATTCATAATGCAGTTGCATCCACAAAACAGATGCAAATGCCTGACACACTTAGATCTACATGAGCAATACCTGGAGGCATGTTTTGCATAGCAATTAGCACCTAGGCTACATCCCTTTGTTTGATCAATGTGTCACTTGAGGGCATAACAGACCACAGGTGTCATGCAGTAACACTTGGTCCACTGTTAGTAACTGGTTGATAAAGTAATCAACTATTGTCAATAGCAACTGACAAATCTTCACTGGGCAGGGTAGTCTTTTGGGGGCTACTCCAATATCAAACCTTTCTATATCTCTTTGCCATTTTAATCATGTTTTCAAAAGCACATTGCTAATTGTGGCTACCTTGATTTTTTCACCCTTCTGCCAGGGAATACCTGTTTGGCACCTGAGAGCCCATGCCCAAGAAATTGGTGCTCTGTCTCTGAGTCATGCTGCATTGTAGTGACTAGAAATATGGCCTGGTATGAATGACAGACACAGAGACTAAAGGAGGAGGCAGAGTCCATCTGACTCATAAATGGATTTAGCACACGGAGCACCTTTTTCTCAGTCAATTCCAGTAACACTGTCCCTTATAAATGGAGTAAAACCCACACATGTGTTATTTGTTATCAGAAAATCCTTTATATAGGCTGCTTTTTCAAAGGTATTCTGTCTTGTAATATGTTTCACTGGATGCTCCCAAACTACTAAACTAGGCAAGTAAAAGTGAATGGTAAAATGTGCTTCTGTGTGTTTGATCTCATCTTGCTTTTAAAAGGCTGAAAGAACCATATAATATAATGCTGGTGATCAGAAGGATTCTGACTTTCTTTCTCCATCTGAAAGCACTGGGTTTGCAGTGAATCTCTCTAAAACTCTGTTCAGGATTTCCTTCCAAGTGATGTCACTTGGAAGATTTTCAGTGCTTAAACACTTGCTGTCGCCAAAAGAGGAAAATACTGCTTACTTACAGTCGTTCTGGAGAGACTCCAGGACTGAGTGCATACTAAGTAAAAAATGTCCTTCTTAGAGGCAAGAAGAGATGATGAATCCCTGAGAAAGCTTATTTCTTTACTAATCTGCCTACATATTTTGTTATCTGAAATTATAATGAAGACATTAGCAGGATAATATCTTGTACAAACTGAATGGCAAGTGAAATAAAAGTGTGAGATGACGATAGGTTAGTCCTGGGATTTGCACATAGTCTTTATCCCATGGCAGCAGTCTGAGGTGGAGATTCACATGCCTGCTTATTTGCGAAAAGGGGAAATCAATCTTATACCTTATGCCTGGATGTGATGTAGTATCAGAGAAGACTAACGAGTCTGTGATCTTGACAGCAACATTTATTAGTTATTAGTGACTCTAAAAAATATTCTGGAAGAAATCGGTGAGATGTGGTGATCCCCAGTCAAGTTTCCCTTCTTTAGGGACTGTCTCGTTCAACTTTTTGCTTGGCTAAGAGAGGAGCATTTCTGTTTTTCTATTGTCACATCTGTTGTGATCAGCAACATGACTTTTGCTGTTTGTTGAGGATAGCAGTTAACATTGCTGACTGAAGTTGGCATCCATGAGCAGGGCTTGTAAAGAGAAGTCAGATAGGTACCACATACTCTTAATTTTTGTTTAAGACTACAAGAAAAATAAAATCATTATTATGTGAAATAAAGTCACAGGAAGATCACATTCTAGGCTCCCTCTACCTTACGCTACCCAGGCAGTGCATATGCAGCTAAGAATTTCCCCAGCATGTGGCAGCTCTCAGCATAATGCAGTAGTTCAACCACAAGTGGTCTTCTGCCTCTGTCCTACATGGAATGGGGTTGAACCCAGCTATATTCAGGTGCCTGAAGTGGTAGGCAGACACTGTTCTATTCTTCAAAGCTCCATGATGCCTAATTCCTATTGATTTTATTTTAGCTGTAAGGATCTGTATCTTCGTGTCTTGCCTGAGGTCATTAAAGGATGCTGTGGAAGAGCTAGGAAGTGAAATGAGATTTCCTGTCTCAGTCCAATACCTTAATCAAAAAGCTATGTTTTATATCACAGTTTATGACAAGAAAACTAAGAAACCTTATTAACTAATGCAGCTCTCATCTGGACTGTATGAAGAAATCAACTGCAGCATTATATCATTTATTTAAAGATATGCATGTAAATTTTGTTATGTTGCTCAAGCATTTGCTAAGTTATACCTCAGATATTTTCCTTTGAAGACCTTCATAATACTTATAATGTGCTAGTTTTCATGAAATTATGTCCTCCCTGTTTGTTAATTGCCAAAATAGATCATCCTGTTATTTCTCCTCTGCTGGTTTTTATGGCTTAAAGATGAAAGCTAGGCTAATATTGCAAATAAGAAATTTAAACTGTGTTTTGTGTAGAGCAGTTGGCATTCTTTAATTACCACTTCCTTTCTACAGTTTTGCAAAGGGATCACCTTTGTTACAGCTCTTATTAAGGATCTGCTGAAAGAAAGTGATATTAAGCATTTGTACTCCATTTGCTGATCAAGCCTTTCAGAACAGAATGGATGGCTCAAGGGCACAGTGGTAGATATAATGGCATTTAGCTCATAGGTGACTAATTCAAAGGAACCTGGGTTGTTAATGACCCACCCTTTGTTAGAGCTGAGTGCTGACTATAAAAGAGAATTGATGTGTACAGATCTGTGCATATAATTTCATCATCTTTAAAATCATTGTAAGTCACTTTCCAGATCAGGTTCTAATTTTTGTGTTTCTTTAATTTTGGTTAAATTGCTGTAATTCATTATCTAATGTGGTTAGGAAGGATGCAGGAGGATGAAGAAATAGAAAACGGCAGGAACAGTGGATCATATGTCCTGTACCCCATTACAGTCTTAGTGGGAAGAGACATTGATGTGTGCAAGTGGGTAGGATGATGTACAGGTCACTCTGGGGTCCAGTTTGACCCTTGGCTTTTGATGAGAGCTTATCTCTGTTCATGGTGGTAATGTACTTCAATCTGTTAATTTTAGCAAAGATAGGATGTGAAGTGTAAGTAGGGGGAAATGAGCTTTGTACTCTTTTCATTTTTGTATGTCATTTAGTAAGTGCTGATCTTGCATTGAGATGTCACTGTCAAACTGGATTAAAGAGGAAAAGAGTTGATAAATTTTCAGCAGGTTGAAATAGTCCCAGTTCCCTAAGGACTTTCAGTGAAAATCTGTTGGAATATAGGAAGGCTAAAAATGTTTTTAATCTAGGCTTTTTAAAATTTCTCTTTTGAGGGCCACAGTAATAAATCAAAAATATTGATTTAGCCTGCAGCATTCTTAAGATTCACTTATTTAAGAGTCAAAAATGCTTTATTACTCAGAGCAATAACCCAACACTTTGAAATCTCTCATCAGAGACTCCTGGCCCACACATGTAGACAGATATTCAACAAAGATTTCTGTTTGTGTGTGGATCTTCCATCATCTGAGATCTCTACACTGTTTTCCTTAGAAAGTATCTGCCATCCTTCTCCCACTGCGCCCTGAAAGCCTCTGCAGCACTGGCTCTGTGGTTCTTACTTGGGGACTGAGCTGAGTGCTGGCCATTTGTGACCAGTTCAAGCTATTTCAGCAGTGACACATCAAACATCATTCTACCTGTTACTAGACCTCTGCAGAGAAACAAAATCTGTTTTTCATTCTAGCATCTATTGTATTATCCACATTATGAGTCTATCTTTTGTATGGCTTGTGATGATGCCATGTTTTAAACCCCCTGCATTGAAGAGAAGGTTAAATATAGCTTTTGATACAGCCAGTCTTGGGTTTCCATGCAAGAAAAATCTCCTTCTGACAGTACTGAAGATTTGAATGGTCAGTAGTTTCAAAGAAACGCTTATTATCATGCTCAAAAAATTCTAAAATCAAGAATCCTGCTTACATTTACACAAGTTGACACCAAAAAGTTGTGTTCATCCATCCATCTGGCAAGATGTGGTGAGTTAGAATCACAGAATCATAGAATATCCTGAGTTGGAAGGGACCCACAAGGATCATTGAGTCCAGCTCCATGGGAGGAGTTTCAGGGCAGTTTCTCCCAGTGTCTCTTCTGTTTTGCCTTTAATGCCTTTTTCATTATCTTTCCATTAACAGAATATTTCTGGTCCACCTTCTTTTTCTAAAACTGTGCTCCTTAGAAGTGTTCACACAGCTCTGCAGCCCAGTTTCCCCTGTCCTCCTGGGTTAATAATTTACTGCTAGCGTATGGCAGTGGTAAATTAGGAACCCCATCACCAACTTGCTGGTTCAGCTGCTGTACCCAGTAAGTACCATAATTTGCTGCTGGCTGCTCCTGCAAAGGAGTGGCTGTGGGTTCACTGTGCCTCACGTAATGCCTGTGTGCTCAGACCCGGAGCAGCTGTTTAGCAGATCAAAAGGAGTCCTTACTCCCTTTTGCAAGTGCATCGTCCAGTCTTGCCATGAATGATTATCATATTTATAAATCAAAATAAATCCAAGGAGTGAATTGGCCCAGGAGAACTTGCAGTCCAATCAAATTAGACTCATATATCCACCCCACAGCAATTTCTTAGAAGCCCAGCCTTCACGAAGCTTCATTTGCAATCTCTACGTGCTGTGTACTTTAGAAAAGTTTTATAATTACTTGCTATTCCGGCTGCTGAACAGTTCTAAATGTTAGATATTAAGGAACTGCAGTTTCAGTCAGCGAACAAGCTCTCAACATTAAATGTGCTTCATGAGAAGTTTTTTTTCTCAGCCATTACACATCTCTGAAGGCATATTTTTTTTTCAAGTGGATGCTTTCCCAGCTGTTGATCATCTCTCAGTTTCTTGTGTATGAAGAGAGAAGGAAATTGATGGTAGTGTGACTTTGTATAAAGGTTTTATTGCTGTGAGAATGAGAGGGGTGCGTTATTTACAAATGCAGGCATTGAAATAATTATGCAAGTCATCCTGAGAAAGTACCAAAAAAACCTTTATTTTGTTCCATATGTATTTTTGGCTACTGTGCCGTGTATCTTACAGAAGAAATATTTAAACAATGTTTTACAGAGTTTTGTACAAAAATTTTGGTACTATTTTTGATATCTACTATTACAGTCTGATACTTTGGGAAGAAGAAGCCTGCTGGTCTGCTCGGCAAGGAGATTTTTGGCTGAGATAGCCAAAGTATTCGATGAGAACTGGAAACTGAAATTAAGCAGGTGTTTGAGGCAGTGTTGTAAATGGCAATGATTTCTTCTACAGAATAGCTCAGCAGTTATCAAAAAGACGTTTCATGTAGTGAATGGTGCTGAAATTTAAGATTCACACACTGAAGACCATTTAAGACTAGAAACAAGTGCTATGGTTCTCATTTCCATTGATAATGTAGTGATGATGCAGTGGTTTTCCTGAGATTTGGAAAATCACAGAGCACTTTCTTACCCTATAACAGTCTTCCACGTGACTTTGTGTGTGTCACAGCCTCTCCTTCATTCCTTGTATGCAAAATTGAGATTGCTATGTCTACAGTGTAATGGAGAAGAGATTTAGGAGTGTATGACCCTCAAGAGATGGTATATAAATAGAGCATGGGCTATTGCCCATCCCTTATTTTAGCCCATGAAGATCACATAGTGGCAGATGTAACTGTCAGTGCTGCAGGAGTGATTCTTATAATTCTACATTTGGGAGAAAGGAAGTCAGTTTTTGTCAGACTTTCTTATGGTGGAGTTAAGTGCCTTTTAGAGATACAGGCTGTTTCTTGAGGTTCTAGTGAAGATAGTATCAATGAGAATGCAACCAAGGTAGTAGTAATCAAGTGTGATTTACATTACAGTTATAGTTTGCCACACAGCACTCCAAATGTGTATGTTTATTTGTATAATAGATGAAAATGTTGAAAATTTTCTTTGAAAATGTTGAAATTTTCTTTGATTACAATAATACAAGTCAGTATGCATCATGGGCTTAAAACCAAAAGATGTACTAGAATCCTCTGGGTATTATTAGGCTGAAATAAGACTAGAGTCCTTTCACATATAAACTACAGAATATTTATATATGTATGAAATATGGAATAGGCATCCTGAGGCAATAACGTAGAGAAACTATGTCTACACTGAGAGCCAACTAGTCCCTGTCTGCTACTTAATCTCTGGAGCAGTTCCCAAATGGGGAACTGGGAAGTGTGTAAGTGTGCACTGTAGCCTGCATGAAGTAAGGTTCATGATGCATGAAATAGCACCTGCTATACTGCAGGTGAGGTCAGGAATCATGTAAAACAGATGTCATCTCCTCATATTTCCTGTGTCAATCATTGGACATCATGACAAAGATGTGGGGATACCTAGAAACGTCAGCTAGAGGAGGCTGTGACCTGTCCACGTTGGAGTTAAGTGTGCCATCAAATGTTTAATAAAGACAGCATACCCCAAGTTTTTCTTCATGGTATTTCTGCTGGAGAGCTCAAAGCCAGAATCAAGTGTGTGCCTGCAGGTAAGCAGTATAGACAGTTGAGTAGCAGAACTCCAGGCAACTCTTGGAAAATGAAGTAACAAGGAAAAATAGCTGGTGTAAATCAAGAGCTAGAAGCCAGAAGGAGTTATCAGCCCTCACCTATGGCAATGCATCAGGAATCAACGAGCTGACTAGAAATGAGCTCTTTCCCACCTGTAACTTCCCACCTATTGTTCTCTGGTGCTACCAGCAGAGTTGTGGGATTTTGTTGTAAAGCTACACATTTCATATCTGCTCAGAGGCTATTTAGAGAATTGTAGACTTCTTGATCAGGGAAACTTTCCAGACATATATTCACTCTTAGAGCATCTCTGATGTGTGCAAAAATTCATTCCCTATTTAACATAAGTGAGAGCACTGAGATAGTCAATCAAAAGTAAAAACTTTTTCTCTGTCAGTTACTAAGCATCAGATCTAGAAATGGTGAAAATAATGGCCTTTCAGGTGTCATTAATCTAAGGCATAATGGTGTCTTTAAGAGCTAAATGAACGCTGTAGCTCAGGTGATTCAGGTATCTTTGCATATAAAAATGCTTGCAAATAAATAACGAAGTGCAATCCAGTATGTATTCATTTTGAGATGTCCCAGAAGTGTGTAAACTACAGTTACCACAGGTGCCTTGTATTAACAGGCTCTAAGGTTTATTTAGTAGGAACTCTTCAAAAGGGAATAGGCCAGTTTTGAGTTATGAATTGCTGAACCCATCCATCTATTGCATTACCACACAAAATCACTCTTTAAATGCATGGAGGAAGTATGCCACCATTGCAAAAGTGTTGCAATGTCTCTCTTTTTACAGAGAAAAATAAATAAATAAATAAATTTAAAACATTGGGCAGCATTAAGACTTTTCAGAGTAAGCCATCCAAATGAAATCCCATAATCAAAATAATAATTATCAAGGGAACACATTTACTTTCAAAGTAATGATGCAAAGTAAAGCACAAAATATGTCTTAAGTAATAAAACAGTGATTTCTGTTCAAGAGGTAAAAAGAAAGTTTAGCATTTGAGAATATAAGTGCTTTGTACATGATCAGTTCTTGACAGATTTTCTCAGAAAATACACCTTTGTGTATTGTACATTAAAAAAAAAAATCAGACGAAAAAATTGAAGCTGATTTTTGGTGAGTACGTCCAAAGGTGTGATGAAGGTGGAAATGGGTTACTGAAGCTAGGAAGGTGCCCATCTTTCCCTTACTTTTGAAATTATTACAACATAGGGTTTGGTAGAAGTATTATACTGTGAAATATCAGAACTTTCTATGATATGGAAAGACATTTGGAAAGCACTGCAAAAGTCAATGCATAGTTTCTGATGCATATAATTTATCTTTTTTAAATTAAACTAGCAGATAGCCTAACAAATTTCTTTCATATATTTTTATTTCTGATTAAGTTAAAGAAATTTAAGGTGAAAGAAAGAATTTCAGCCTGTCTTTCCTGTTTGTTATTCAAATTATCTTATGTTTCCTGACTTTAGGGTATATTTTACTTGCCATAGCTTTGTTCTTTCTGTTTCATTTCAGTTGCATGGAATTCAACCTACTTCTAAGCTTAAAATATTCTCTTCATTCTGCCATTTAACCATGTTCATTTTTTTAATGGCTGCTATGCTGCATATATGACTGACTGCAGGCAGTCATATATGAGGCCAGTCAGGCCAGTCAGTCTCACCTCTGTCCCTGGAAAGGTGTTGGAACAGTTTGTTCTGGATGCCATCTCCAAAAAATTGGAAGAGAAGAATGATATGAGGAGGAGTCAGTATGGATTCACCATGGGGAAGTCATGCTCAACCAATCTTGTTGCCTTCTATGATGGCATCACCAGTGGGGTAGATGGGGGGAGAGCAGTTGATGTCATCTACCTTGACTTCATCAAGGCTTTCAATACTGTATCCCGTGACATCCTGCTAGCAATGCTGAGAAAGCGTGGGATAGATGAGTGGACAGCGAGGTAGGCTGCGAACTGGCTGACTGCCTGAGCTCAGAGGGTGGTGATCGGCAGCACAGAGTCTGGCTGGAGGCCTGTGACTAGCGGTGTTCCCCAGGGGTCGGTGCTGGGTCCGGTCTTTTCAACATCTTCATCAACAACCTTGATGAGGGAATAGTGTCTGCCCTCAGCAACTACGCCAATGACACAAAGATGGGAGGAGTGGCTGAGTTGCCAGAAGGCTGTGCTACCATTCAGCAAGACCATGGACTGGCTGGAAAGATGGGCAGGAAGAAACCAGACACGGTTTAATACGACCAAGTGTAGAGTCCTGCACCTGGGAAGGAACAACCAGATGTTTCAGTACAGGCTGGGGGACAACCTGCTGGAGAAGAGCTCTGAGGAGAAGGACCTGGGGGTCCTGGTGGACAACAGGTTGACCATGAGCCAGCAGTGTGCCCTCATGGCCAAGAGGGCTAATGGGATACTGGCATGCATTAAAAGGAGCGTGGCCAGCAGGTCAAGGGAGGTGATCCTCCCCCTCTACTCTGCCCTGGGCAGAGTACTGCCTCACCTGGAGTACTGTGTCCAGTTCTGGGCTCCCCAGTACAAAAAAGACAGGGATCTCCTGGAAAGAGTCCAGCGGAGGGCCACAAAGATGATACGAGGCCTGGAGCATCTTCCCTGTGAAGAAAGGCTGAGAGACCTAGGTCTGTTCAGCCTGGAGAAAAGAAGACTCAGAGGGGATCTCATCAACGTTTATAAATACCTAAGGTGTGGGAGACAGAGGGATTTGGCCAACCTCTTTTCAGTGGTTTGTGAGGTCAGGACAATGGATAATGGCCGCAACATAGAACACACCAACCATGCCTACGAACCACACCAACATGCCCAAGAACTTCTTCATGGTGAGGGTGACGGAGCACTGGAACAGGCTGCCCAGGGAGGTTGTGGCGTCTCCTCTGGAGATATTCAAGGCCTGTCTGGAGGTCTACCTGGGCAGCCTGCTCTAAGGAAACTGCTTTGGCAAGGGGGTTGGACCCGATGATCTTTCAATGTCCCTTCCAACCCCTTCAGTTCTGTGATTCTGTGATATATCTACTTCAGTTACACTGAGTTTCATTGCTAAGGATTTATACAAATTTGATGACAGAGATGTACAATGATTCTTGTTTGTCTTTGATTCTTGTTTGTCTTTTTGTCTGGGCTAATGCACTGGGCCAATAGGGGTCAAATCCGTCTTGTAGAAGGGTAGAATTATACTTACAAAAATTATAATAAACATGTAATGGAGTAAGTATATTTTTCTTTCATCAAACAGAAAATACTGGGTTTTATCCCCCACATAGTGTTCAAAGTAAGAGCACCTGACCCATTATGAATAATTTCACTTTGTATACTCTGAAGTTGTAGATTGGAAGGGGCCTTGTGTTATATCTGCATATAAATAGCTGCATTTTCTGATAGCTAATATGATTTGCTTCATTTGCCATCTTCAGCAAAAGTAATAGCTCTTGCCTTTCCATGTTTTCCTCTTTCAGAAGTAACAGTTTATTCAATGAGGTCGTGCAGATGAACTTTGAAATAGCCAGTTTCAGCAGCCTTTCTGGAACGCAGCCCATCACCTGGCAGGTGGAATACCCTCGGAAAGGGACAACAGACATAACCTTGTCTGAAATCTTCATCTGCCAAAAGGATCTTGTTGGAATTGTTCCATTGGCAATGGTAAGAAACTGTTTCAGCATGTTGCTCCATCTGATCTGTATGTGGTCTGGGAAAACATACACCAGGCCTCAGACAGATTTGCAAAGAAGGGCTCTCTACCTGCCTCCCATTTTTTAGCTTTATAGGATGACTTGCTAAAATCATGCCCATGTTTAATGGTTCATAGATGTCACACAATTTCAAACCATAGAAGAAAGGGATGCTACCACTTCAGAAATCTCTCTCAGACTTTAAATCTTGAATTTTTGTCATGAACAACAGGCTACTAGTTGGCAGCACACAGCCAGGTAGATTTAATTATCCATTTCTAATTTTTCTGTTATAGAGCTTGAACTTGCAAGGTCCCTTGAGTACCTTTTGCTAAAGATAAGTTTCTTGGTCCTCAGTAGGCTGAGGCTGTGTCCTGGTTTCAGTTAGGACAGAGTTATTTTTCCTCCTAGTAGTTGGTAGAGTGCTATGTTTTGGATTAAGATGAGAAGAGTGCTGATAACATGCTGATGTTTTAATTGCTGCAGAGCAGTGCTTACACTAAGCCAAGGACTTTTCAGCTCCTCGCTCTGTCCTGCCAGCGGGCAGGCTGGAGGGGCAGCAAGAGCTGGGAGGGGATAGCCCCAGGACAGCTGACCCAAACTGGCCAAAGGGGTATTCCATACCATCTGACGTCATGCTGAACAATATATAGAGATGGCTAGCCAGGGTGGGGGGCCGGCTGCTCGGGGGTGGGCTGGGCATGGGTCAGCGGGTGGTGAGCAATTGCATTGTGCATCACTTGTTTGTACATATTATTATTATTATTACTATTATTATTATTATTATCTATCTTAATAAACTGTCTTTATCTCAACCCACAGGCTTCACTTTCCCGTTTCTCTCCCCCATCCCAGAGAGGGAGGGGGGAGGGTGAGCGAACGGCTGTGTGGTGTTTAGCTGCCGGCCGGGTTAAACCACAACAGGCTGATTCTAATTTTGCTGGCCATTTCGCTAGTGGTTGAAGAGCCTGTGTACATGCTGAAGTAGGCTCTGAGCATTGATTTTAGACGTCCTGAACCTCATGAAAGGGAGAGGCACAAGGCTGCCGGATACCTAGAGCAGGATCAAGAGTCAATTAAACAGAGGAACTGGAAGTGCTACTGTTACTCAATGTTAGAGATCAGGATTTGGAAGAAGAGATAGACATATCCATCCCATTTGTGAATTTTGCCTCTCCAGTGAATAATCTTGGTGGTGGAATCCTGGCAGCCTTTTCTTTGAATGATGTTCTATGGTTTGCAGCAGATAATCAGATGAGCATTATTTCCTGGAAGTCCTAGTCTTCAATATATTCTTCCCCTTTGAAGAGTGAAACTTCTGCTCATAACGAATGAGGTCATGCCCAGCAATTTCCTCATCCAAACTCTGTTAAGTCAGCAGAAAACCTGTGCTGCATTCCAGATCTGAGAAGAAAATAATTGTCCTCATTATTGGTGGAGTTGAGCAGGGAATACATATCTGAACTTCTGTCTTCTAAAGGCTGAAAATGTGCATAAGGAAGTCTTTTCAAGTCAGGTTTTATTTTGAGATAGATACTTTCTGTAGTTTCCAGTACCAAATGGCAGACGTCTGTCTACTGGCAGACTTAGCATCTCTTTCTTGTTCATTTTTTTGAAAGAATTCACCAGCTTCTTTCTATATTCCATACCTGAGGGAATTAAGATTTTCTTAATATCTCATGACAGGGTTTAATGCCTCTGCACTTGCATAAAAGGTTCAAGCTTTATGCCAAGACTTATGTCTATTCTATATTAAAATTAATCTGCTTACAAGGGTTCTTTTAAGAACTGGAGGTCTAAATTAATGAATTTTGTCATGTATAAATCATATAAGGTGAGATTCTTTATTCCCAGCAGATGTGCTGTGGGTTTTTCAAAGGATTTAAACAATGAAATCATTAAACCTTTCTCTTTACAAAGCTTTCTTGTGTTTAGTTAGCTCATTACTTTGTGATAACACTTGGCTGGAGCCAAAATATACTGTGTTAATAGAATCCAGTTGGGTGAGATGCCAATGCAAAATTGGCTTTGCCAGCAGGATATTAGTAGATAAAGGGAATTTTCACAGTTTTCTGTTAGCTAAGGCTGCAGATCCAGCCAGGGTGCTTTCTTTATTTAGGCATTAATCGCTAGCTGAGCTGATTACCTGGCGATTCTCCTGTTCAGAAATGAGAGCCACACTGTAAAGAGAGAGGGGGGATACTGTATCTACTGAGAAGTCAGACCACACTTTTTATCTCAACTACACAATGTAAAGCAACAGCACATTACTGTGCACAGAAATTAGATCTCAATGTTTATCAGCAAGTGTGTTTCATAAATCCTATAGAGGGTAGAGAGGATTATATTGATTTAAGCATGGAGTGTTCCTACAGCAACACTGCTAACACCAAAAGTAAAATCTGTCATTCATAGTTTATAAAGTTGGCCAAAAAAGTTGGGGGGAGGGGAGGGAGATAGGAGGAGCCATTGCTATTGTGCTGGACTAGGATGTGGGATTTCCAAGATCTGATTGAGTCTCTGCCATTGCTCTGGTGGGTGTCCTGGTCAGTCCTCTGGAGATGAAAGAAAGGCAAATCTTCGTTTGGTTTGATAATGATATAATGGTTGTCTGTGACTTACAGAGTAAAGCATCTCTCATGTGAGCCATTCCAGATTCTGAAACTTATGAAACATGAAAGATCTTTTATCCTTTATTGGCCTGTGACTGATTATGTTACAAAAAGAAGATAAAGAAGAGGGCCTTCAAAAGATTAGTGGAATTGATGCTACAATATTTTGGATTGAAAGAGATTGAAGAAACATTGCCAGTAAGAACTGAACCTAAAATTTTAAGAGAGCCTTACAGATTTTGGATCAGTAGAGCAAGTTGTAGGATGCAGCTGCTGAAAAATCAGTGGAAATTCATCATACATTCAAATGAGAGGATTTTAGTAGAATCCAGATTCTGTGTGCCTAAATATGCAGCTAAGTAGTATGTACAAGTAAGAAGCAGCAACTCAGTGATGCTGCTACAGTAAACACAAAAGTGAAATAAAATGAGTATGAGAAATATCAATGCTACTGGGCTGAGAATAAGTGTAATAACTTTTTTCCCAGAAAAAAAAAAAAAAAAAAAAAAAGAGATGTAAATTCCAGGTAAGTATATATTTTCCTGTGCTCAGAAGTTAATCTGAGTAATTTTGGAGGACATTTCACCATTCAAGATATTTAGAGAGAGAAATGAAACAGAAAAGTAAAGAAAATGTAATTCTAACCACTTCTGTTGCTTTCTAACTCTCAAATAAGAGAATTTATTTATAATTCATTTTAGTATGTACTGTATGTACTGTGGGGAATGATGCATCACACATACGTAGTACTTTACCAAATCTTGAGTATGACACTTGGTGTAACGATCCACTCCCTGTACCTTTCATGCAGGCTGCATGAGGTTCTCATCAAAGGATGAGATTAAATTTGTTTTCTATATTTCCATCATTGAATAGCAATAATTAACAGAGGCAAGATGTGTTAAAAGGTAATGTCATTTATTAGACCAACTGATACAGATGAACAAAGATGCTATTTCAGGCACACAACCCCTACTACAGATCTCTTAACTCACTTACTTAAATCACAACAGCTGCAAAATATTACAGCTACAGAAACTCAGGCTTGTAAAATTCAACAATTAGGGCAGTTAAATAAGAAAATAAAAAGATCTTTTAAAGCAAAATATATCCCACTGTTTGCTGTCAGGAAAAATCTATTGCAAAGACTGAACCTTCCAGTAGAGAAAATCTACTGTCTGAGTGATGTCCTATTCAAGCATTTCTGATTTCATGTTAAGTGTTGAAGGATCAATTAGAACAGTGCTTTCTTAGGAGCTTAATTAATTATCTGCTAAGCAGCTTTTGAATACCTCTTCAATTAATCACAATTAACCTCAGAACTTAACAATTAAGGTGTACAAGGTTGGTTAATTTACTTCCCCCGTTTTCTTCAAATTTCTATCCTGTCATGTGCAAATGCAGCCAACTATATTGATTTTGCCACTTGACTAGATTAAAAAAAAAAAAAAGGAAATTGTTCACGCTTGTAGCATGCATGCACACATGAATCTCAACACAGAACACAGTAGTCTACATATTTGTGTTAAACACTAGATCATGTGTTAGAAAATCAAGCAAGAGATCTTTTCTCATGCTTTAAGCATATAATACATATTTTAATACCATTAAATTTTGCTTTGGGATAGAACTAGGTAAAAGACTGATTTATAAGTTCATTTCTTGATGCCAGTAAGGCACATTGGTATTGAAGGATAACTCCTTTTGGAAGGTATATTGATGAATCAGAGGTTTAGTGTTTAGGCAAGACAATCTGGGTGCCTGTATATGGAATTGCAGTAGTAGTGCTTAATCATATGGATAAACTCTTTCTGAATTAGTTTATCTCTAACTGTGACTTGCACGAAATCCAGATATTTAAAGTGCTGAAGTATAAACCTGATGTCAGGAGCAGAGTTCTTGTCTGAATGTACTCCAAAAGACATTTGTCACCATGGGAAGCCATGTAACTTGCTCATCCATGCATATTTCCTCTTTAAAATGACTCTAATACTAAACTTCTGGTAGGTCTTTCAGGCTTCATTCATTTGACTCTATAATCCATTGATAGCTGCTTGCAAGCAAATTCAAGTTGGAGTGGTTCTCAGGCATACGTGCGGTTGCTGCTGTTTCACATCTCACATAGAAGCTTGTCTTTTCTCCCAACAGCATTAGTGGGTCTAATAAAAGATATCAGTTATTCCTACACACCCTGCCTTTCTAGTGATGTAAACTGCATCTTTTCTTTTCGTAATAGCTGCTGGTTAATCCAAGTTCAATTTTTTTTTTTAATCCAAGTTCAGAATTTTTTACCCAGAATACCCTGGCAAACCCAGCAATAACGTGGAGCTCAGAGTCTCCTCTGCTTATCATTAAGCAACATGGTTCCACACATACTTTTCGCTGTGTTGTGAGTTGTTTGGTTTCCAAGTGCCTTTTTTTTACATTCAGAACTCAGTGTACTGATGGTTCTGCTGCAGAAGTGAATGGACATTTAAGATGAAGAGCTGTGACTCAGATGAAAATGTTTTTTGACAATTTTATGTATCCTTGTTAACTTGCTTTCCATTAAAACACAGATGACTGAAAATTTAGCTTGCAATTCAATGGTTGTTTTATATACACTTATATGTATGCCATTCTCCATGATAAAGATTTTTTAAGGTATTTCATTGCAAGGGAAACTAAGTCCCTGTATTACATTTTAAAATATGGACCTAAATAAATAGAGTTCTCTCTGCACAGTCTGCAATTTGACACCATAAAG
Source organism: Heteronetta atricapilla (assembly GCA_011075105.1). Classification (NCBI taxonomy): domain Eukaryota; kingdom Metazoa; phylum Chordata; class Aves; order Anseriformes; family Anatidae; genus Heteronetta; species Heteronetta atricapilla. Next base: position 14,090,693 of record CM021745.1, on the reverse strand, counting down.
CTCCATCTATTTCAAGTTCACAGAGGTGCAGAATTCTCACTCCCATTAGTCTTTGCGTCTTGAATGATGCAGGAGGCAACAGGCACAGCTAGGAGTCATACAGTTCAGGAGTTTTCCAAAGGGCAAAATCTGAGGCTATCTAAACACATCCATTTCCCAGTTTACTTATCACAAGCAAACTAACAGAAAATCTGCATACTAAACTTTTCGGCTGAAAGTATTGTCTAAGATAATTAAATTATGAATCATATCAAATAAATAACATGAAACAAATTTATTTCATGTAAAAGGTATCCTGTTGCTATTAGAAATACTAACAAATTAAATGATCTGTGAAGCCCTAAACAATACCAAGAATTAAAAATTTGTAGAGTTTAGTTACAGGACTGTGTTCTGAGTGAGAGACCAGACTTAAAATCTTCTGATCCTAGGGCAGAAGTAGTAGCCCAGATCACTTATATGTCTACCATTTCCCTTGTGGAAGGTTACAGTTGTTTAAATGAGGCTAGCGTTCCTTTTTTTTTTAGGTTTACAGTGGATATAATTTCACTAAAGTTTGTGTCATTGCTCTATATTTATACCAGATGAACTCAGGAGCCTGCATACCTGCTTGTAAATTGTCTCTGTCACGTAATGTGTTGAGCTGTGACTTGCTATGCATATTGATTAATCTTATCTGATAAGAATTGGCTCTTTTGTTGTCTACTAATCAGGAAACAAAAGTGGGAAGGAAAAAAAAAATGAACTCTTGTACTGTTGTCCATTGATTCTAACTTGGTCAGTAGATGCAAACAACATAAAGAACTTAAAATGGCTCAATTTAATAGTCCCTTTTAAGTCCCAGTCATTATTTCTAAAACACTATACTTTTGATTTTAGCTTCTGTTTTCATTTTCTTTGCTATGATCACATTCACTCCTACCTTTTGCAGGAAATGAGAATAGATCAATAAGGCTATCTCAGCTGGCTGGAATTACTTTTTTCCACTGGATCGAGTTATATGTCATTTTCTATGCAGTGCAACAACATATATAATTTCCTCTTTCAGCATCCCTCATATCTGACAATGCTGTTGAATAGATTACTTGGGAATTTTTAATAAGTTCGGGAGAGGTGGAGCCAGCCAGCTTCCTGATTTTTAAAGTGTTCTGTGAAATATCTCTGCAATATAGAGAACTTTCATATTTTTTTTGCCAATTCCTCTGGCTGTAGCACAGAGATATCAATACAAGGCTTAATATATATGCTGCTCAGCCTTGACAAGAGAGAAATCCTGTGAACCAAACAAAACTTTGCAGATCAGCCAGAATGTGCAGTGAGACAGCCAGCGACTCAATTACTGGACTTTTGCTGTTATGGTAATACCTAAACGCTGCACAGGCAAATGACAGGCAAGTCAGAATCCCCTCTAGAAAATTTTCAGTCCACGAGTCAAGATGATGAAATTCAAGGTGTTCAAAGGTGGATAAACCGAGCTCAATGAAAGGCAAAGTATAGATGCTGAGACACCGGACATTTACATCCTAACGAAGCAGGAAGTAAAGATGTGAGATCCCCCAGCCTGCCTGTTTTCAATGCCAATCCGTCATGCACATTAGAAGTCTTCTGGTCATGGTCTCTTTCTTCTGACAGCATGGCATAGTGCCAGATGCTTCTTCTATGCTGCTTCTCAGCATTGGAACCTAGCTAAGTCCTCATTCTGCTGCAGATTTCTTGGTATTGGTTCATGGCACCGCACTGTGGGACTTGTCAAGTCTGCAGACTGTTTTGTACTTATGATATATTGGGCTAGATATGAGGGCTGCTGTAAGTATTGGCTCAGGTTTATGATACCAGTCTATCTGTCCTGGTTTCAGTTAGGACAGAGTTATTTTTCCTCCTAGTAGCTGGTAGGGTGCTATGTTTTGGATTAAGATGAGAAGAGTGCTGATAACGTGCTGATGTTTTAATTGCTGCAGAGCAGTGCTTACACTAAGCCAAGGACTTTTCAGCTCCTCGCTCTATCCTGCCAGCGGGCAGGCTGGGGGGGCAGCAAGAGCTGGGAGGGGATAGCCCCAGGACAGTTGACCCAAACTGGCCAAAGGGGTATTCCATACCATCTGACGTCATGCTAAACAATATATAGGGGTGGCTAGCCGGGGTGGGGGACCGGCTGCTCGGGGGTGGGCTGGGCATGGGTCAGCAGGTGGTGAGCAATTGCATTGTGTATCACTTGTTTGTACATATTATTATTATTATTATTACTTTCTATCTTGATAAACTGTCTTTATCTCAACCCACAGGCTTCACTTTCCCGTTTCTGTCCCCCATCCCAGAGGGGGAAGGGGGAGGGTGAGCGAACGGCTGTGTGGTGTTTAGCTGCTGGCCGGATTAAACCACAACATTATCAGAAGAAGACATCTTATGTATCAGTTTATATTTGAAATGACAGCTGATTAAAATTCTGATTGTTTAAGGTAACCACAAATCAATTTCACAGCTGCCATGTGCATGTGAGCAGAGACCATGCAAAGACATAATAATGAGACAGCAGAAATTGAGTTTTGGCCCCAGATGACAGTGCTTGAGAAGGACAGTCCAGGGCTATGTGTTTTGATGCTGTGTCTGCTAAGGACTGTATTCATCATAGGTGCCCTCCACTGCTGCCTTCACTGCCAGCTCAGATGGTGGGAAGAGAAGCACTACCTAGCATTGGCAGGAGACTGCTTTCCCAGGCTGACATTCTACCCAAGTTTGCAGCTGAAACAGAATTGGAATTTAAAGGCAGAGAAGTTGCTATCTTGTAAGGCTGTAGTGTGAGATAGGTGATCTGCCAGAGTTCATCCATGGTGCACAGTGGGAGGCAAGTGCTGTGCCTTATTCTGATTCTCCTGCAGCACTGCATTTCTGTTGTGGGGGATTTGGGTGAAATGGGAAGGGAGAAGGAAGAACAGAGAATGTTATAGATTTCATTCGTGAGTTGCTGGCAGAGCTGGAGGAGGATTCTTGATTGCCAGAAAATGCCTTCTCCTATGGAAGTTAATATATTAGTTGGCTTTTTTTTTTCTTGTCCAAACTGATGCTCTTTCATTATCTTTAGCTATCAATCATCTTAACTGATAAATGCAAGTCCAGACACTGCCCAAATTTATTTCAGATGACAAAGATTTGCAGTTTAGCCTAGAGAATAAAGTAGTCTCCACCTTCTCATGTTATCACTTATCGAGATGCTGGAATGAGCAGTGACTGTCAGAGAAGACCAGGGATGTTTGCAAACACAGTGTGTGCTCAGCCAACATAACCATTAAGTAGGAAAACTCTGACCCATACTGAAAAACAGGAAAAAATTCTACTAATTAGCAACTTTTTAATTATGGTTTTGATCTGTAAAGAAAGTTTTAATGTTTCTGGGGAGTACTTAATTCTTCACCATCAGGTGAAATACCTAGCAGAATTATGAATTGTTTAGACTGGACCCTAATTAATGAAGTCCTGAAGTGCTCTAGCTTGGCAACTAGACAACCAGGAGACTTTAGTATAATGTAAGGTAATGAGTGAGCATGGGGAAAAAATAAAAATCACTAGGACTTTTATAAGTCTCAATGTTATAATGAGCTACCCCAAGGATTAAAATACCCAGCAACTTTTCACCTTTGGTTTATTAGTAGATGTATGTTTGCCTTACCCGGCTTTCAGTTTAAACTTCATTATCCAGCCAGACTCTCAGCACTGAGGATGTTTGTCATGGAATTCATTAGGAATCTATACTTTGAAGTCTGTAGTTGTGTTTGAGGGACATAAAACAGTAAAACCTAGGATAGGGGTCAGTAATGCCCTGGTGAGAAAGCTAGCACCACTCTTCTGGCTTTTCTCTTTGCCTCTCTGTGCAGCAGCTGCTAAAAGACATGGGGAGCTGCAATGGTGAGCGGCTTTGATCTGTGCATAATGTCAGAAACAAAAGGGTTCCAAGACAGCACCAAAGTTTGGGCTGCTGTTAGTACTTTGCTAAGCCAGAGGGGCAGTATGCAAAAGTCTTTCTCCAAAGCTCTCCAGATTGATGCACATATACTAGACGGCTATAAGTTAACAGACCAAACTTCATACAGAGTGGCAGTGACGCCATTGCTGTATATCAGCACAGACAGTGAACCTATCAAGATCTTTTTTTTCCATCAGAAACAAGTCATGCCTATTATTTAAAGCACCGGCATCATAGCATGAGTGTCAGCAAGCCAGAACACTGGTGAGAGAGGGAATTTCAGGAAACAAATGGAAACAAAAGTAAAGCTGATATTAATTTTAAACAGATCCTAGTCATCTAATCTTTTCTTTATCAAAACTGATTGCCTTTCCGCAAGATCTGTTACCTCACAAAACAATAATATGGCTGTAATGATGTAATTTATTCCTGCAATTTGGTTTTGGAAATCCTCTATCATTGAAAAATAGCAGCAGCACAGCTTTGTTAATTACAGCAGTTGAATACTGAATGCTCACTGTCACTATCAGGATTAGTGAGTATGCTGTACTTTGCTCTCCAAGGCCTATAAGACAAGATCTGTACGTGTTTTGGAGGTTGTGAAATGGATATTTTGATTAAACTGAGTGAGTGTAAAATAAATAGTTCAAGTTCACTGGGGAGTGTAAGAAAAATGAGAGAGGGAAACATGAACCTGTAAATTCAATATTAAAAAGCACACTAGTGTGTTAATCGACCACATAATGTTGTGTTTACAGATAGTGTGGTTCTGTAGCACAGCCTCTCCTGTCCTTATCTGACGTTTGCCCATTTATCTGTATTCTTGTACACCCGAGCTACTTCTGAAAGACTAAACCTTCAGGTTCATTATAGAGTTTTCCTCTCAGTGTGCCATTTTGAACTAGTTTATCTGCTTGTCTTCTTCTTCTTATTATTATTTTTAATGTAAAAATATTTTACCCAGGCATAACACTTTTATTTTAATTTGCATAAACAGATTTCACGAGATGCAGGTGAGGAAAGTGCATGTGGACAAAATCACCTTGTGTGATTTAAAGGTGAATTTTCTTCCTTTTGTGTTCTAAAACATCGCATAATTGAATGAAATCCAAAAGGTTTGCTGTAACCTCTTAGTGATCTTGAATTCTTATTCTGGAGAGCTAACAGAAGGTAGAAGGCTTCTTGCCGCATATATTATGTCAGCAGCAGAAACCAAACCGATCAGTCTAAGACCTGGATGTACTTTGGAATCATTTTGTATAGGGTATGACATGCCTGTGTGCCAATAGCACAAAGTTTTATATGACTTGAAGCTTCAATTGAGCAAGCAGAAATGCTATGTTTTAGATTCTGGATCTGGGACAAAATGTCAATTGCAAGCATTGAAAAGCAGTGACTAAGAGAGGAGCTGCCAGCTGGCACCAAGTACCCTGCAGCATATGTTTTAAGAATGCCTGGAAGCTTCAGGAGTGAGCTTGGTGTGGAAATAAATAAGTCATTTGAGACTCGGTAATTCCTCCTTGCTGCTCTTACCTCGTTCGAATTATGGGCTACTCTTTAAGCACTAGGGAGACTCTGACATGCAAAAATAGGAATTTTCTGATGGACCAGGAGCCACATGACTGGACTTAGTTTCTGCTTATTTTGTATCTAGGCAGAACTCACACACCAGTTCACTCATCTTTAGAAAGGACACAGCAGTTAGTATTTCCTACGTTACAGGATCATTCTGTGCTTTAAATCCTTTAACAATGAAAGCTTTCTGCTTAAACATTAATTCCAGTCTCCCCCACTGGGTACTGGCAATGTTGTTCTGAACACAAGTAAAGCAAGGTTTGTAGATAATGTCTTTTATTAGGTCATCCAATAGAGTCAGATAAAAACCAACCAACCAACCAAAAAACCAAACAACAACAACAATAAAAAAACAAGCTTTCAAGCACTAAAACCTTTTTTCAAGCCTATTTCAGTGTTGTAAGTTGCTCTGAGATGCTCAGATAAAGATAACGGTCGCTGTTTGCTTCAGGCTATACTCATAAAATACTGCCTTAAGCAAAGGGATTTGATCCCTTTGTCCTTCATAGCAGTGGCTCACACAATGGGCATGGCAATGTCTTTCAAGGATGCTTCTCCAGCCTTGAATCTCTAGCTAGCATGATCGTGCAAAACAGCCCTTGAAGGTAAAGGGCATCTTTTCTTGAATCAGGAGGAAAGAATTGGATCTGTGATTATGTATACTTTCTACATTTATGTAGATTTACATTTATGCCATTTCTACTTCCTATGTATGGTAAGACCTGCCAGTCTGTTAGTCGTGTGTCTAGTCAATAATTTAATTTTCTTGTGTGTCACTCTCCCCCATCTTTTTAACTGTACTAAGTTTCTGATGTCTGTACAATATCTTCTCTCATTAATGCAATAATCTTTTTCCTGTCCTCTGTGTGCTTTGCTTATATGGACCTGCTATGAAGGCAGTGAAATCAATAAGCTATTTGAAAAGGGAAAATAATCTAGGGGCACGGATAGGAAATAATAAGAATGATTATTTTCTGCATTTTTATTACTACTTTTTCATAGCAGTTCCAAAAGAAGCTCTATTGTGTCTTGGTTACAGATTGTGCTTATCAGAAATTAAGGCAGTATAGGTAAAATAATGAAAGAACAAATAGAAATTTTCACAGAATCACAGAATCACTGAATTTCTAGGTTGGAAGAGACCTCAAGATCATCGAGTCCAACCTCAGACCTAACACTAACAGTCCCTACTAAACCATATCCATAAGCTCTACACCTAAACATCTTTTAAAGACCTCCAGGGATGGTGACTCCACCACTTCCCTGGGCAGCCCATTCCAATGTCTAACAACCCTTTCAGTAAAGAAGTTCTTCCTAAGATCCAACCTAAAACTCCCCTGGCGCAACTTTAGCCCATTTCCCCTTGTCCTGTCACAGGCACGTGGGAGAACAGACCAACCCCCACCTCGCTACCGCCTCCCTTGAGGTACCTGTAGGGAGCGATAAGGTCACCCCTGAGCCTCCTCTTCTCCAGGCTGAACAATCCCAGCTCCCTCAGCCGCTCCTCATAGGACTTGTTCTCTAGGCCCCTCACCAGCTTTGTCGCCCTTCTCTGGACTCGCTCAAGCACCTCGATGTCCTTCTTGTAGCGAGGGGCCCAAAACTGAACACAGTACTCGAGGTGCGGCCTCACCAGAGGGGTGAGGTGCGGCCTCACCAGGGGGGTGAGGTGCGGCCTCACCCCCCTTACAGGGGGACGATCACCTCCCTAGCCCTGCTCTTTCTCTTGCTCTTTCTAAAACAGACTAAATTAAAGTGAAAGATTTTAGCAGAAGATGTCTGATTCTCTTCCACTGTTGTTTAAATAGAGTTCTGAAATCCAGAAACATGAGCCAAGCGTTTATATGCACTCCATGGTCAAAAACTGAGGACTTTAAGTAATTTTGTAGAAGATGAATACTCCCCATTAGAGGGAGAAAGTACTAACAGTGACAGCCCTGTTAGCTTTCATGTGGTTTTAGTTAAAATAAATATTTATTATTACTATATAGTATTAATGCTCATTAATAATCAATGACATATTAATCTGCACAGATGAAACAAGTTCACAACCCTCCAGAGTGGTCATAAAAGTCATCTATGTATCATGCAATACCCCAGTTACTTTAAAAAGGGAAATATGAGGAAGGGAGCACTTCATCCTTAAAGTCCATAAAGCACTTAAAATTGCTTCACCCCAGCTGTAGAATACATCCCACCTCATACTGTGATTAGTGCCTTGCAGCTTCTGTGAGGCAGTCAGGCTAGATAATATTTTACATCCCTCATCCAAACTGAGCTGTTTATTCTCTGTCAGTGTGGCCTGCAGCACTATATAAAACATGGTTTATATCAGCAGAATCTGGGGGCTCCAGCTGAAATTCTAGGAGCAGATTATAGTAAGCACCATATTTTTATGTGCTGTAAAAGAATTTCTGCTTCTGCTGTTAACCACATAGAGTAAGGATATAGCCCCCGTGTAGATGGGGAGCTGTAGCACAGAGATGGAAGATCTTCTCACTTACCTTGCTAAGTCAGAATAAAGAAAGAAGTGAGCTAGGTGACTACACATAGGTGTCTAATACTGTTATATGCTATAGAGTCTCAGCCATCCATCCAGCACTGCCAGGTATGATACAAAACCTACAGGACACCTGTGCCATTCTGGAAGAGCATCTAGAGGCCAGGCATGATGCCTACAAGCATCTAAATGGCACTCTATTCTTAGGCATTTCAATCTTTTCCCAGAGCTGCAAATTGTCAAGTGGAGCTGTGGGGAAGCGCTTCCCTGAAAATGCCATGGTTTTTGTCTGTTACTGTGGATTTCTTCAGTATGTAGTTTAATTTCCACAAAACAATTTAATTTTACACAAAATGTACTTTCTTGACCACTTTTCCTCATACTGCTGAGCAATACAGCACTATACACTGAAACACATAAAAAGTACACATTTGTATTATATAAGTATAGGTGCTCTCAGGTCCTCACCATGAAGCTTCTTGACTCCCACCTTTGGGAAACCACACAAGATTTCCATCCTTGCTGCCCAGCAGGACTCTGTGTTACTGTTATACTCTGTTTCTACAGGCTGCACCCCACCAGCGCTGTCAGTGCTAGATGATGCTACTTTCATTTTGACCATAGAGAACATTTGCAATGTGTTAAGAGAGAAATTCACAACAGCAAAAGTATCACACTGATCCAGATTATCACTAATTGGTGGAAAAGCCCTTGTATCTGTCATATGATTAGCTTTATAGACAACTAAATCAGTTTTGCCCAAGGAATAGGACACCAGTCCTTCAGGTTCAAGTCAGCAGGGTTATGTAGAAGTGCAGGTCTGACTGCAGGGAAGCACATCAGGGAGGACTCTTTAGGGTTTACTCCACAACACTTGATAGAATATAGCTTGGCTTTATTGAAGCCGCTGGCAAGATAACTGCTAATTTCAGTGTGGTAATGTTTTAAATCATGATGGCTGCAAAAATTTGCAGGAAATTGCAGGAAATATGTGAGATAGAAATACATATAAAATGAAAAGTTCTGCCTCTATCTGTCTACAATAATTACGTGGATTGTATTAACACAGAATGCATCATAATCTTTTTTCCATTGTAGTTGGATATGTATACGTGTGGATACAGACTACTCACTTATATGTGTAATGTGGAATTGTGTGTGCACCCATGCATGCGTGCTAACATGCTTGTATTTTTTCAATCTGCAACTATCAGTTACCACTATTACAGCAATGTTATTACAGATACATGGCCAACTATATAACAATGCCGCAGGTTTAATTGAAATGAACATGGGACGAATTTCATGAAAATTGCCTTTTTACTACCAGCTATGTTCCCATGGTGGTCACACAGGCCAGACACATCACTAGAGCTGTGCTGCTTCTGCTTAATGATGGAGCATACCCAGTTTAACTGGGAGTCCTTTTCAAAATAACTTCCTCAGACTTATGAAAAAGGAAAGCAAATGACTTGAACATCTTGAGCCTAGAAAATGCCTTAAATTGACAAATTTCACATATTAGTCTTTTTGCAACAAAAGAGAGCTGTAAGCCATGAAGTGATTTCAGCAAAAAGATATCATATAGCTCCATCCATGGCTGCCTAAGCATCCATGAACCATTCCATTATAAAATCACCAGGTGGCTATTGTCTTTCTCTGCCATTCAGGCTTTACCAATATTCCCAATCCCATCTGTGATAAACTTAATAGGACCATTCAGCAATGGAGGAAAACATGAGAGGTGTTCATCAAAGCTGAAGGCTTTTCAGACAATTCCTTAGATGTTTGTGTAAATGAAAAGCTATTTTTTGAGATTAAAAAGGACCGAAAACTTTGCAGGTTCTGAGGCTATTTTATTGCCATAGCTTTTGGAATCAGTAACAAATATTTATCCTTTCATGGGAATGTTGTAAGTAGCTACAGCCACTGAAGTAATAATCTTGATATGTTTATCACCACTCTATTTTTCAAGTGTGTAGCTACTCTTCTAAGAGTGCTCGTTAGAAAAAAAATGTACTTCTGGGTATGTAATGTAGATGTTTTCACATGTCTACTATACATGAAATATATATAGTTTAGGCACTGCGTAAATGTATAAAATCCTGAATTTTCATGAGAATTTAGGGCAGTTAATTACTTATACATGAGGTATACTTATATTCAAAAATATCCATAAGCATATCCTTAGGTGAAAATGGCCTGAAACAAGAGTGAAGTTTTTCAATTATATTGGTCTCAGAGTAAGGTCTTTTAACCTGTTGCTTCACAAATTTTCATCTGTTTGCATTTTTTTTTATACTCAAAATAGCCAGTAATGATGCTGGAGTAGGAATATCTCAGGTAATCACCCACATTTCAACCCATAAGTACAATTCTTTTCTCTCTACATAATATGGTTCCTATATAAGTGCTTTCATTTCTAAGTCAATTTAGCAAAGTACTGCAAGTAAGGAATGAAATTCACAAAGAAGAAGAGCAGGTGTTACATCCTGTTACATATCCTGTGTTACATATGTGCATCTTTTTAAAAATCAGTCTTTTTGTTTCATTTATGTCTAAATAGAGAGAGATAAAATGAGGGTTTTTGCTTCCCATTTTCTCCAGTCACCTTCATGTTCTTATTCTACATTTTAAGTAGTTACAGAAAGATGAAATGTGGGCTTCTGCTTCCTATCTCCTGCAGTTGTCCTTATGTCCTTATTCTGTGTTTTAAGTGATTCCAGAATTGTTTCCTTTGAAGTCACTTACAGACTCTTCCTCCACTCAGCAGGAAATACCTTCTTTCTTTGAAAATATGTACCAGCCACTGGATCCTGATTTACCCATGCGAGTCAACAGGAAATAGAGACAGCTTTAGCAAAATACTTGTCTTTTTAGCGAGTTGTACCTAATAGAATTCGGTGTCACAGCTTCGACAAAGCAGAGTCCCCCAGCCAGGGGCTCGATCACTGTTGATACATATTGATTATGATAGGCACTTTAAAAAGACAAACTGTGCACATTTACAGCTTTTGAGACAGTAAAGAAAGACTCAGTCAAGCATGAAAATATTATGTGGATTCTATTTCACGCCATTATTTTGCATTTCCCATCACCTCGGGGATTAGATTATCTAATGAGATGAGAATAATTTAGGATGGAAGGGAAGTTTTGAAGGTTTTTTTTTTGTGGCCCTGATTCATTAAAAAAAGTGTCGAACACTGGTGCAATGTACTGTCATGTATAAGCTGTGCATTTTACTCACTATTCAAGTAGCATAATAGCTCTTATGACAGGTGGAAAGGATTGTTGGGACAGTGTGCTCATTTGTCTGTAGTCTTGGGAGAGTAAGTCTGACATCTCTCTCCCCTTGCAGAAGGGGTGCTGGTTGTTGCTGCTGGAGGGAGTTCCTCTCCAACCTGCTTCGTGGTCAGGCAATTCTGTCTGACACATTTTGGGTATGTGGAGCTTCTAAACTTCTCTGAGGATGTGAGTTCTTCAAGGGTTGTTATCATTACTTTAGTTGAACCCACGCACATGTGGAAAAGGATCATGTATTTCTCATTCCACCTTCCTTTATGCTAGGCAAAGACAGATCTTAGGATAAAACTGTGTAGGAACAGTCTCTTAACTATACTCATTGCTCAGCATATTGAAATCCAGCTATCACGTGGAGCCAGAATGGGTTATTTTTATATAAATAATAAACACAAGTAACATCAATATTCAGGTGGTGGAACTTTACTGTTAGGAATATTAATGGAAGTGCTTGGATTCCACAAGGGAGAGGAAATAAGATTTCTTGGTTAGACTCGGTGCCTGTGGCAAAATATTACAGCTCCAAAATCAAGTTTTAACTTCTCATTATAAACTGTATATGATGAACTTAAACAAATACAATAAATATTTGCTTCCAAAATAAATTTGTTAGAATAAGTCTGATTTTCTATTACTCACAAGTGCAAGAAGTGACAGGACCTTCAGAGGGCTGACTCTAAGTCACTATAGCCTTCATACAGGTACAGATGCACAGGTCTAAGTAATGGCTTTATAACCGTTCTTCATCTGTATGATTATGTCACTAACTGTAAACTGAACAAAGCAATTGAAGGCATAGCTAATTTTGTTTAGTTGCTCCATTTTCTTCTTACATTTTAAAGGAGATGCTTGCTTTTGAGAGATGAGAGAATTATACTTAGCAATTGAGTGTTCATCTGCTACATCAAAGTAATCATTGGGCATGTTCCCTTTTGCAAGTCTGAAAGCTAACAGGATGGATTCACTGCAAAGTAAATGTGGATTAGTCGTCAAGAATCTAAAGAAATTTTTCTGTTTTCCTATCTGATAATATATTCTACATTCCCTTTTTCTGCCTGCAGAGTTTAATTTATGAGGATTCAAAAGTTCCACTTGCAGGGTATTTGAAAATTGTACTAGCAAGGAAGAATATGGAGTGGCCTGTTGCTAATGGGGAGGGGCAGGAGGGTGAGTGGTGGGCAATAATTAAGATTTATCTCAATATGGAGACTATAAACAGAAACAAGATCATTGATTAAAGAAGCACTGCATTTGCAGAACACTTAGTTTGCATTCTGAAAAGACACTCAGGTCTTTGTCATAAATTACATGGCTCACAAAAACTACAAGGATTGAGATGGGCCTGAGACCTTCCCATCCCAGCTGAATGGTGTTTATTTTCTGTCCTTCTGGCTCCAGCAATCTGCCATTGTTTTCCTTGCTATGGGCCATCCCCAAGAGAAAAGTGTGAGGGGGCCGTGCCTAACCTGTGCACTGGGGTTCTTTATCTGTGTACTGACAATGGTCAAAGCCACTGTTCTTTGAGATGAGAAATATGAGCCTGAATCCCTTCCTTACATCCCTGTTTCCAACTTTCCTCCATTTACCTTTTTCAAAACTTCTGGAGACCCTCACTGGAGATATCACACTGACCAAACTCTTCAAACAAATACTGTGCATGCTGAGGAGAGAACAATGCCAATGTCCACCTTTGGGTCTTTCCGTGGGTGTTTTATCTGTGTTTGAATTCTGGATTGTTTGTTCTTCAGGGCAGGTATTGTCCTTAATTTTTGTTCCATGTCCATTGTTGGTCATTTAACAAAGATTTAATAAAGAGAAAACACCTCACAGGGCTGACAAGTGTCAAAAAGAATTAGCATCCAAAAGAAACTGGGATCTTTTGTTCTGCTGTCCTGGTCAAAAACAGACTGCAGAAATGGCCACTTTTGTTAAATAAACCTGTTTCTTATGTAGATTTTGAATGGCCTGATTTTCTGCCACTATTAATCTGTTAATTATTTTCCATTTTCCTTCTCACTGAGGATCTAGCTGTTTTGGAGTAATCTGGATTGCATCTGCATCCATGTTTGAATACTGAGGGATGCAATTAAGTAAAAATGTGTCCATACCCTGCCCCCCCCCCCCCCCCCTTGGTTTTACTGCTTAACTGCACTACCCTGTTTCTTTTGCAACACAGCATTATCCACAATGTAAAAGTCCTCGTGTTTATAAAATGAGGAATGAAGCAAAACGGGATTTGCATATGGTAGGCTCATGGCTTTGGAATCAAGTGAAGGAAATGAGCAAACCAAAATTCCACCGCCAAAATTTGTCTTCCCCTACTCTCTGCCATGGGGTGAATTTACCTCAGGGAATGGAGAAAACTTTGGTCTGTAGGAATTTTCCTGTTCTTCTGCAGTGTGTCCTGAGAATGTAGAGGCAGCGTTAGCTTCTTACCGTTCTCACGTAAATTGTCTGTCAATGTGGTGCGTCAGAGAATCCAGTTGGCAGCAAGATCAATGTGTAATTTATTTTTAATCATGGGATTACGTAGATAAAACATAATCTACTGCCTAACAATATCAGTTTGTTAATCAGCTGTAATCTTAGTAGTATGAATAACTCAAATCTGCAACCGTCGTGTCACCGGACTCACAAATCAGCATAACACTTGCTTGCAGTGCAGTACCATTCTGTGCAGCCCTCCAACAAGGATGCCCTGGAAACCTGTGGTGCATAACTTTGTGCTCATCGGTGGAATATTTTTGCTGTTTGCAACCGTTGTGCATGGAGTTTACTTTCTATCTCCCACATCTCCATCATCTTTTGTAACCGTGTGACCAGGGTGTCACTGTTCATCAAGGGTGAGGGGTTGAGCAATAGTTGGAAGCACAGTGCAGTTCCTGGAGCTCTCCTCCTTAGCCGTCTCCACCAATTCAAGTGCTGTAAACAACATGCAAGGGCTTGCTTCATCTGTCCTTTTTCTGTTAGGCACAAACTCTTGACTTTAAGGTGGACAGTGCCTGATTGCCTCTTTTTCATTTTTTTTTTCAAGAAACTTCCCATATAAATTAGACCACAATTGGCTTTTCTGTGTCATTCTTTCAGATCTGCAGTGTAGGTCTGTTTCTCATGAGGTACCATGTTTGTACGAGGGAGAAATCTTAATGCTAAGCTATGATTAACATCATTCTATGAGATTCCACTTACAGAATTTTCAGCCTGTAAACAGGACCATTTTCATGACCTCAGGCTCCCATGGATTTCTCTTGATAACACCATCTAATCAGATTTAGAGTTTAATTAAACATCTGTCACTTTGCTTCCTCATTCTGCTGCAATTTAATGTTGAATTAGTTCCTAAATTAGTCATGGCAGAATGCTTGCCTTCTTACAATTGAGAGGTTGGATGAACATAAGGTTTGCTCTTCAACTAATTCATGCAACTAAGGCTCATATTCCATATTCTTGCTCTTTGCACAGTGCTCCCACTGACACTGATGGAAGTTCCCTGACTGAAACTGTGATGAAGTAAATGGTCAGATTCCTGAAGTGTCAACCGTAGTGTTACCTAACTTCAAATGGCCAAATGTGAGCACATACATCTTCTCAGCTCTGGCTAGAACACATGAGTTTTATGAATGTTATTTTCCCCTTCTAAAAAAGTACTGATTTTCTGTGAAGCAGCACAATGAATGCAGCTGTGTAAGTAAATGTTTAGACCAACATTACTGCTAGTGGACTCTATCCATATTAATTCTGGTAGAACCAAGACCAGTTTATGGTACTCTGAGTCATGACATCAGGGTTAGTTTACAGTCACAATTCCATGTGGCTCAAAGCAGGAAAGATCTGAGGCTTCCTATAGATTGGTGATACTTGCCTCATATTCTGTGTGTTTATCTCAAGAACACAAGTCTCTAATGTAGTGTCTGACTCCCTGGCTGCCTCCAATCTCACCATTTTCATTTGAACTACTCATTAATTCTTTTCCTGATTTATACAAATGTAATGTCAAGGTTTGTAACTGTGGTACATTGGTACAGGTATGCACAGGGGAGTCCCAAACAATAAGGCTGATGTAGCTTACCAGTTCTACCTTGTGGGCTCCTTAATTATTTTTTGTTACTGTTTTTTTTTCCTTATCAAGAATGCAGACAAATGAATGTAAGTGTGCCTTTGTCTAACCGGTTGCACTTGAGTCATTACTAATCAAGTGCTTAGCTATCAGGAGATGGGAAAATCACCCAGCCCTCTTACTTTATTTATCTGGAAAAGGCAGATGAATAGTAGTTGTTTAATTAATGGGCAATGAAAATGCTGTGTTGGTTGAAGATGTTTACTCTGTTCTGTTTATGAGGTCTAGCTTAAAAGTTATCAACCAATTTTGACCGTAATTTCTTATGCACACAATTCATGGTTTGCTTTTGAATATCTCCATGGATGAGAGCCTTATTTTTCACCACTGGAGCCTTCCTCTAACCATTAGAGGAAGAAGAAAAAAGTGTTCTTTAATGTTAGTTTGTTAATTGAATAAGTGTGAATAGCAACATTTTCTTTGATATGTTGTACTAATTGAAGGGATGCCCTGTTAATGGTGAAGAATCACCTTAATCAGTATTTTGTAGGTAGTTTCTCATACCAGAAACATGACTCTATCTGCAATGTCATTCACATGGTTTTAGGATTCTGTCATTGTGCTATGAAGACAGTTCAGAGCTTCCAGAGAAGTCCAAGGCTCACATGTCCTTACTGTGTCAATGAGAATCATATGTGTTTGACTTCAGTAATGATAACCCTTGGTGTTTTTTTTTAGAAATTTTCATATACATACAGGAACATTTTTCCAACCTGGATACTGATCCTTGTTTATAACTCATCCTCCTTCTGGTCTTTCAGTTTACTTTACACTGCTTTCCCTGCTTTTTATTTTATTGGGAGCAAGTCCAAACATTTCTATCTGATGCTTTCCGTCTCTTGTCACACAAAATAAAATTGAATTTGAACTTCAGTTGCTGCCTGCACAGACAGTAAATTAGTCTGGGGGGGATTTTAAAAATTGAAGAATGTGGAAATGGCCAAAACATTGTGGTTTTGAAATGCACCAACATATTACTAAATGTTTCTTAGTAATTTTGTATGTATACTTGAATTTATACTTTTATACTTGAATTAGACTAGGATATTTATATTTTTATACTTGAATTAAACTAGGATAGCGTATTTCATTTTAAACTAAAGAATTCAAGTCACCACCTATACCAGCTATTGCATTTCCTGCAGTTACTAGCTGTGAAGATAATTGTTTACTTAATGTTACTTGGATATTCATAAAAATTCAGCTGTAATTTCTGCTTATCAGTGGATGACCAAGGCTGTTACAGGGGGTGGCAGAGTAGAAAGTTTGGGAGCCGAATCAGACTCCTCTTGTCTGTTGTGCACATTCAGAGTGCTCAGTATAGCAGAGCAGACAGAGTGACAGTTCTATTTAATCTACTTTTATTTTTATGAGTTTCAGCTCAGCTTTTCAGGAGTCTTGGACCATGGATCCTCCCATACGGTGTTTACAGTTTTCTGCCTAACAGCTTGTGTGGGGATGCAGACAATAGGTCAGTTCTACGGTACATTAAAGCCCTTGGCTGTATTGCAGGAATATAAAGGAAAAACAGAGAAAGCAGAAGTTATGCCATAAGGCTATTCCATATGCAGTGCTATAGGGTTCATGTTATTCTATTTCAGCTCTAAACAAAAAGACAAAAGAATCAAAACTCAATTACTTCATCTTGCTAGTTTAAATACCACAGTGGAATAGCATAGGGCACTACAGAAAAAATAAGGTAAGTGGCAGATTTGAAAATTGCTTTTACCTCATTGTGTAATATGTGTAATATCTACTTTACTGTGTAATATGCTAATTGCTTATACTTCAATATTTCTAAATCTGTGTAATAACAATGAGTTGTGACTTCTATCAGTGATTAACTAAAAAAGAACAACCAACAACTACTTTTAGTGAGGTGGTGACCAATTGCTTCCCAGTGCAGAGGATCTCTAATGACTGTAGTGGTCCTAGCTATGAAGCTATTAGATAACACATCCAATATATTGCCATTCCTTTGTGCACATCATGAATCTGTAATTCCTGAAGTTGATTGTCATGCAGAGAAGAGATTTTAAACTTCAGTAGCCTTTATCATGACAAACTGCCTTTTACAATTTTTATGCAGATGCGGCTTTGAAGTAATTAATCAAAATAAATTCATTCAAATGCACAATGCTTCCTTTAATTAAATCATTAGCAAAGGGCAGAAGATTGAGGTTTCTAATTGCTGATAATGTGCTAGTAGTCAAGTTTCTTGTCTTTTCTATAGAGAGGTCTTGGGAAATTTCAAAAGGTTTTTTAACCTTTGTAATAGTGGCTTAATATCAAACCCACTTAGAATTCAGATATACCAATAATGATCTATTGGAAAGAGAGAAACAGAAGTGACAGATTATTAATTAGCAATTGGTACCTCAGTTCTGCAGCAATTGGTACCTCAGTTCTGCACTAAGGAGTGCAGAAAGCAGAAATATCATTCACATTTGCATGTCAGGTTTTTTCATTTTAAAGATACAGATAATTTTCTTTTGTCCAGTGAGGAAGAATCATATTATTTGGGATGGGTGAAGTAGAATAGGCTTATGTAGGATACAAGATATATAGGTTATTGTATTACCATTCTATTTGAAAATTGGAGAACCAGAAGATAGAGGGGTGGAGGACACCACAAGAGGTCACCTGTTCCCTTTCCTCTTTTACCAAACTCAAAGAACTGATGTTATTTCAGAAAGATATAACCTGTTCCTCAAAAATCTCTTGTGATAGATAATGTATTTTATTTGTGTCCCAGACAATGTATTCCAGAAATTCTCCATCATTATTTGTATAATAAAGACTGCCTTAATGTCAAACAAATCTTCCTTGTTGCAGTTTAAGCCCATTCCTTCAAGCCCTATCCATGAACATAGAAAATAGTTTATTCTCCTAATTTTCAGAAGACTTTTATGTATATGGAGACAGTAATCATCTTTATTTGGTTAAGAAAGTCTTTACTGAAGTATATCTCTCAAAATCAGACACATCCCTTTAGCTGAGGCCTTACTACTGCTAAGTTGAGAAGGACTTCATGTCTTAATGGGTGATATTGCTCTTCACAGAGCTTAGTGTGGGAAGGTTTTGTTTGTTAACCACAGCAGCGTGTAATTTCCAATTTATGTTCAGCTTGTGATCCGCTAGAGCCCCAAATAGTTTTCTGAGAGCACCTTTTCCTGTTCAGTCTTCTCCATCTTGTATTTGTAGGATTACTTGTTCCTCAGAAAATGGTGCAACTTGGTTTAACTTTATTACATTGCATTTTTTTTAAAAACCACTGTGGTGCAGGCTCAGAGCTTAGCAGCGACTGTGGCTGGTGATGCAGCAAACATGATTTAGTGTGATCTTACTGGCAGTCTTGCCATCACTCAAGGTAACTCAGCTGGTCTTTTTCTGGTGGTATGCAGGGCTGGGAAATCAGGAACACTGCATCTTCATGCATATCGGTGTCTTGTGGCCTTGCCTGGTGATCTTCCCACTACCTTCTATCCTATTTTTCTTAATATTTGACTTTCTGTTGGGACCACTGATTACACAGCACTGCAGGCACAAGCAAAGTTGAGCTGGAGGAAGTTCTAGTGACTCCCAGACAGGTTGTCACAAGTTAAATTCAGGTAATGAATTCACTCTGATGCTCATAGCACAGAAGTTTTGTCTCACTGTATAATCACATTTTGTTTTTTATCTTCTTCATGACAGTGGTGTGGGGTTTGTTTTTCTGTTTTGTATGTATATGATTTTCTTTTTTTGTGTTGAACTTCATAGATTGCCATTAAATGCAAACATGGATAAATCCCTAAGCCATAAAGTATGCTTTAAATCTGAAACTCATTTCTATTTTTGGTATTGCTCTTCTTCTGGACCTGTCCCTTTAAATTAGATTTCTCTACCAGTAATTCATATCAGTTGCTAAAGACAAGCTGGCTCTGAGTAGAATCATTTCAAAGCAGAACTGAGATAGCCTGAAAAGATGTCCTGTCATTTCCTCAGTCTCTTGCTGCTCCTTCACCCCGGAGTCCTTAGTTCACACTGTTTAACACTCTGAGCCACAAAAAATAAGGTGTTAGGGGACTGAGGCAAAAGATTAATTTTAAAGGACGTATAGTGCTTGCAATAGGCAAACACACAGCAAAAAAATATGTTGAACCTGCTTTTTGGTGAAGCTATGTGGGTTATTCAACACTTGTTTCTTTGTAACTCTGCCTACAGAAGTAGGCTGAGGGGGATCTCCATCTTACAAAAATCAAGAGTTTCCAAAGATGGCCTTAGACTTTCCAATAATGTTATTTGTAAATCTGGCTCTGATTTACTGTGTTGTGTAGCTCTGTTTACATAAACACCATAGGAACAATGTTCTTATCTTCCTAAAATAGCCCAAATCCCTGTTTTAATAGATTATTATTATTTTTTAATTTGATGGTGTTTCTTATGAAAGCAGCAGGAAAACCTGAGAAATAACAAGTTGCAAGATGAAATAAAATCTGACCTAGATTTCAAGCTCAATAAACTTGAATTGAAAACAAATTCCAGAGTATCAGTGCCCCATTTTGCTGCTGTTAAAATTAACAGCTGCAGTCCTCTTGACTTTGTTGCTGAGAATTTTGCTGAATCTTTTATTCGTTTTATAGAGCTGGAATTTGAAAAGTTGGAGAAAACTTTGAAGGTCTTCCTGTATGGGAATCTTGGGACTACAATGATGCTGAAACAGTTCAGGAGTTAGAAGAGTTAGCTTAGTTGATGGTGCTTTGAAAGGCTTTTATATGCCATGACCCAAGTCCAAACTTTGGATTTCCTTGTTATTTTCCTTGCAGTTAACAGCATCACTAACTCTTTCCGGATTCCTTACATTGCTTCACTGGCCATATCAACAGAAATTAAATCATCTTGAAACAGTTCCAGATACAAAGTTAACAGAGAGGTCCTGTCTTTGCAATGGCCTTATATTCAGAGAGTAATGTTTTTGCTTTTGATACTCTTGCACCCTGTCCCAACTACCGTCAATCAAATCCAGTTCTGTAATAATCCTGAAGTAATGTCTTGGAAGGTAAATACTGGGAAAAGCCCCAAATATTAAAAAGTAGAATCTGTGTGTGACGTGTGCCTGCCTGGACAGATCTGAGTTGCAGTCATTTTGCTCACTATTTAACAATGTGCAATGCAGGTGACAGTGCTTGTTCAGTAGGTAAAATATAAATGGACTTTTACTACTTATTACCAAGTTGTGCCTAACAGAAGATGAGATTAGGTCATTAGCTGCTGAGAATTAGTGTATCTGTCTTGAGTATAAGTCCATCTGAAGAGCTAGTGCTCACTCTTTGGAAATGTCTTTAGCTGTCTCGTAACAGTTCTGTGCTTTGTTTTGTGAACAGGATACAGAAATACTGAACACTGCAATTCTAACAGGAAAAACAGTGGCAGTGCCCATCAAAGTGGTCTCCATTGAGGAGAACAGTGCTGTGACAGACATCTCTGAATCAGTTGAGTGCAAATCCTCAGATGAAGAAGTTATCAAAGTAAGTTCACGCCCTGTGTTGGCTTCTGAAATTTCTTGTCTTTGTATATAATAATAACCTGGGAACGCACACTAAATCTGGTCCTGTAAATTAATTGTTCTTTTGTTTCAAAAGCATAATGAGGCGTGTTTTCAAGAGAAGAGAGAATTAGGACCATGAGTACAGCCACCACACTGAGTTTCAATAGAATTTCAGTGTTTAATTTTTATTTGTGTCTTAGTTTTAAAATGTCTTGGTAATGCCACGTCAAGTCCTCTGAGCATGGAGTTCATTCACTACAAAAACAGCTCTGCTGTTAGTTCTGCTTCTCCAGATGTTTCTTATTACCTTGCCAGCTGTTATTATCACTTCCACAGCTGCATCAGTAGAATGAATTGGATAAATATTCCCCAGCAACCGCAATGCAAAGTCATCCCGGTGGACTTCACATTCTGCTGAGAGCTGTTTTGAATTAAGAAGTTGTTTCTGTACAAAAGTGGCTAGAAAGCACTCATGTTGCCTGATCCATCAATTTAGCACTAGCAGCTTAATGTCACACACTAACAAATACCTGTGTGGTTATACTGTCTTATGGCAACACAACTATTTCTGCTGTAAATATGTAGTCAAAACCCTGAAGGAAATTCACATTTGTGCAGAGTCAGTACAGAGACAGTACTGTTCAGGAATCCTGTTGCAGCTTTCTACATAAGATTTTCGTAGTGCATGATCCTTGAGCAGGGGTGATTTTACCCTGGGTCCATAAGCTCTCTGGAAAAGGAATTTGTTATGTTATATTTGATATACATCACCAGATGATGCATAGAAAATGACAGCACAATGATTTCTCAAATAAAAGTTCATCTGCAAAAAAGTCTGAGTTTTATAGCTTTGGAGCATATTGGTCAAAAAGAAATGAAATTCCCAAATCTTATGAAGATGAGAGTGTTGTTCTTGCAGTAATTGCAGCACATCCTGGACTACCACAGTTCTCCAACAATTTGTTTGGAAAGAATGTTTTCTTGAAGCACTATGTCCTTTGATTAGTGCTTGGGACCCTGCTGTGCTCTTCTTTTCTACAGAAATAATTTATCTCCTCTAAAAGGGTTTCTTAAGACAGAGTCTGTTTGCACTATTGGAACATTTCTAAGTGGCTTCTAGAAGCCTCCCTATCTAGCCACTCTGAAGTTAAAGTGGAACAGATAACAGTGCTTATTGGAATTGACTAGAGAAATTTTTAGGTATAATTTCTTTCAGAAATGTTTTGAAATTGCTCAGACAAATAGGGAAAATGTCATCTGTATATTTAAAAATATAAGCAGACTCCCTAGAGGAATGCATCTGTGACTGCTATAAATCATACAGCTAGTTAAAAACCAGATTTCAATTAAATGCGTTGAACAAAACGTTTTTATCATCTCATCATAAAGAAAAAAGCTGGCTTGGTTTGGTTTTGTTTTATGTATTTATTTATGGATCAGAATTTTTTCCAGTAAATTTCTTTATGTGGGCAAATGAAGTTTGGTGTTTGAGTCAAATTGAAATGTTTATATTTGTTCTGATTTTTAAGAGCACACAGAAACCTTAAAATGGAGCACAAAAATCTTTCATCCTTAATTCATTTTGAAATTCTCCATAAAGGTTTTATGTTAGATTATTTGGATGTATCATCTTGCTCTGTAAAATACTGTTTTAGATATCTTGTTGGTAGTAACCATTCTGTTAAAAAACAGAAATCTAGTTATCATAAATGATACTTCTTCATACAAGATCATGGTATCTTCAACAAAAAAGGGTGCATGTGTTTGCAGCTCATGTTCCTAAGTATCCCTCTCATAGCAGAATCAAAACACATTTAAATGTATGAAAGCCTGTAGATGAATTTAAACCACAAGCTAAGAAAAGTAATGAGATATTGATGAGAGCTATGTAATACTTAGACATATTATCATTTAAAGGTTCACAGAGATATTTTTGTTTGATTTCAGTTGTGTGGAATTTCTGATTGCTTTGGATTCAGATAAGCAAACTGTTATGCTGGAAGTTGGGGGGACTGCTGCTTGCTAGGACTTAGTTTGTAATATTTCATCATTAACTAGATAAGTGTCCATTTGTATAGGTCATGTAAACAGCCTAGAAATAATGTTTTTGCCCTGCAATTTGAATGGCCATCAAATAAAAGCTTATATGTATTAATTTTTACAGTGCCTTCAGTTTGGCTGTAATTGCATTATTCTCACTAACAGAGCCCAGTGGAGATGTAGAGATAAGATATATCTACAAGTAACAGGTAATAGCTTCCCCAGAGATAATCTTGGTCTTGAGGCAGTTCAGTGCATAGTTTGTATCCTGACTGTAACTCCTTTTACATTTTTTTTTAACATCTCATAGTTTCAGCTCCAGAAAGCACTCTGTTCATTCACGTCCAAATTCACTGTTGATTTCCTGACCTTTAAAAGTCTTTGAATGCTCTAGACCTTCAGACAGGGGTCCAACCTTTTCAAAGAGGACAAAAAATTTATTATGGCACTAAAAATCAGGCCACAGCCAAATTCTACTTTGCTAAGCTGGAATTTACTAGTAGGATCCATATATCTGGATCTATTAATAGTTATTGCTGTTGCATACATAGCCTCTTTTTCATCTCCTGGAAATTAAAGTCTATTGTGGCTGCTTTTGCTAGCACTTTTGTGTGGTTTACTCAAGAGCAAATAACTGTTCCAGGTTCCTAGGTCACCTGGCAGTTAGCACAGATGCAGTTTCATGCTGTGAAGGAGAGCAGAGTTTCAGGAGACTTGCAATAGTTTGTGACATTTCCAGACTGAGAACTCCTGTGGATGTGTTTTTTTTTTTTTTTTTTTTTTTTTTTTCCCATGAAAATAACCTGAGTTCAAAAATCTTCTGTGCTATTTCAAAAGCTACAGTAAACATTTTGGGTTTGTATTTCATTATTCTTGGGCTAGCCTTTATCCCACCACTACATGAAGGGATGTTACATATATGGCATTGTATTTTCATTGTATTGCTAATATTTATAATCAGTAAATTGAGTGAGCGTAGTAGACTTGAACCATACTCTGAAGACCTTCTTTACTAGTTTCTTTCCATTTGAAATGCTATTTGGCATTAACAGCTTTGATAAAGTTTTAAGATCAAAACATAGATTCACATAATATTTGTACAAACATGCAGCTGCTGTGGTAATCAGTGGGAACGGAAGTGTGGATCTCACCTTTAAGACATCCCTTGGTAGCTGTTAATAAACAGTGGGCTCTTATTTTCTTTGGGACTGATGAGCAGAGAAAGACATTAACGGTAGGTAAAGGCCACTGGAAGAATGTTAGGAATTTGGGTTATGAGTTCCAATCCGGAACAAGGTATCACAGCTGTCCCACTCTTATCACAGTAGGTTGAAACAAAATCCCAGATCAAAAGCAGTGCTGAACTGTCGGGGGCTGAAAATTTGACTAGGGGTTTTTATAGTTGAACTCTGGTTTAGTAGTGAAAAGCTTGGTGCCACTGCTGGTCTCAAAGCTTTCAAAGCAATACTGATGGGACTCACAGACAACTGTCAGGATTGCAGATCTTGTTTAAAGGTCCAATACAGTAATCGGTCATGCACATAAGTAACTTTGCTGTGAATACCGCTAACATCAGTTAACCTACTCATATAAAATAGTCTTTCAGGATTCATACATATTTCAGAGGTTTTGCCATTTCTGGTGGAAACGGTTTATACAATGAAATTAGTTCTTACTAAATAGACACAGTTTATGTTGGAATATGTGCTGTTCATTTGTGATCTGTTCAGATTAAAGGCCAGTCTGGAGGCTGTGCAACACATGATGCAGGAAAGACTCAGTTTGCTAATGAGGAAGCTGACAGATGTTTTCCTAATAGATAAATAAAAAGTTATGCACTAATTGTAGTAGCTTATTTTTATTTTTAATCTGGACCATGTCACAAGACCCTGTTTAGTAAGGAAAAGTAATCAGCACTTCATTATTTAGAAAACACTTTACTGTTGTTTTAATATACCCAATCACAAACAAATAGCTATGCTTCATTCTCTTTAATTCAGAGAACTGTAGATTCAGAGAATGGTTTGAGTGGGAACAGACCTTAAAGACCATCTAGTTCCAACCTCTGCCACGGGCAGGGGCAGTTGTTCAGATAACTACAAAGAAATTACACTGCTCTTCCTTGCCCTCCAGTATTAGCAAAACTTGCAGTGTTTTATAAAAGGAGATATAGAAAGCACTGTCTTCACTTTGATAGACAGAGGAACCACTAGTTAGCGGCATCCATAGGTATTTTTATTAAAAGTTGAGTTATGCATTTTTCTGCCAGTAGATTGACTGCAGTTCCAAGCTGAGTGGCTGAACTGCAGGGAGCTAATGAAGAATCAAACTATTCAGCCTCAGCGCTGCAGTCATTAAAGTGCTGCACTTATTAAAGCCTTAAAGCCATCAGGAAAGTTCACCCTGAAATTTTAATGGTATAGGGACAGTCCCTCAGGCTCCCTAATGTCTCATCATATTCCAGAGGAAAACTAAACAAACCAACCAAACACAACAAAAACAATAACAACAAACATAATAACAACAACAACACAAGAGATCTATGTCTAATAGATATCTGTAACTATTATGGAAGCTCTTTCATCATATTGCTTAGATACCAAATAGATACTTACTCTGACTTGAATCAATATGTAATATTGGGTCAACACAATCGTTTGCTCTCTGAAGCACAGGGACTGGATGTGAGGTCAAATTCAAAAGCAAGCTTCCACCACAAGCTAAGGGAAATCATCCTGTCCTTTATTTATTTTACCCCTACCTAAAAATGTGTTGTTATTCCTGCACAAGCAAGGCTGATACTGTTAGTGAGAGCAGAGGTTCCCACACTCTGCACCTCTATCGACCTGAGTGGGGATCAGCTTCTTCCCACAACTGATGGACTGACTGGGGGCAACGTACTGCTGAGGCACCAGCTCCTGCTACCTGATTTACTTACTGTAGGGGTCCAGCTGGTCCCTGGATGCCTCTGAACTTGCCAGGCATACAACAAAAGGAGAGCAAAACAGGGGCTTGTAGAATGGTGAGATCAGGACAGATGATGACAGAAGTATTAATGGTGGAAGGGTGTGTGGTGTTAAAGAAAGTGATGCGGCCAAAATCTGTTGGTCTCTCAAAACCTCCACGAAGATGAATGGGATTCAGGATGTGACTGTCCTCACCTGGTGCAATGTAGCACTAAAGGGTATAGACATGTTCAAGATTGTTGAGGAATGACCTAAATGTCTCATAGAATCATAGAATATCCCAAGTTGGAAGGGACCCACCCATAAGGATCATCAAGTCCAACTCCTTGCACCACAAAGGTCTACACAAAAGTTCAGACCATGTGACTAAGAGCACAGTCCAATCGCTTCTTAAATTCAGACAGGCTTGGTGCAGTGACCACTTCCCTGAGGAGCCTGTTCCAGTGTGCAACCACCCTCTCAGTGAAGAACCTCCTCCTGATGTCTGGTCTAAAATTCCCCTGCCTCTGCTTAACCCTGTTCCCTTGGGTCCTATCACTGGTGTTTATGGAGAATAGGTCACCCGCCTCTCAACTCCACCTCATGAGGAAGTTGTAGACCATGTTGAGGTCTCCCCTCAGCCTCCCCTTCCCCAGTTAGAACAGGCCCAGTGACCTCAGCCTCTCCTCATATGTCTTCCCCTCTAGGCCCTTCACCATCTTCGTCGCCCTCCTCTGGACACTCTCCAACAGTTTAATGTCCTTTTTGTACTGTGGTGCCCAGAACTGCACACTTCCCTTTGAGCCCTGCCCATCAACCAATTGCTCACCCGTTGTATGATGTTTTTGTTCAGTTGGATGCTGGACATTTTGTCCAGTAGGATTCTATTGGAAACCGTGTCAAAAGCCTTGCTGAAGTCCAAAAAGATCACATCAGCTAGTTTCTCTTGGTCGACTAGATGGGAGATCTTATCCTAAAAGGAAATCAAATTTGTTAGGCAGGACCTACCCCTCATGAACCCATGTTGGCTGGGACTAATGACTGCATTGTCCCCCAGGTGCACTTCAGTAACTTCAAGAATCATCTTCTCCATAATTTTAGCAGGCACTGATGTGAGACGGACAGACCTGTAATTGCTAGGGTCTTCTTTCTGACCCTTCTTGAAAATTGGCACAACATTTGCCAGCTTCCAGTATACCAGGACCTTTCCAGATTCCCAAGATCGTTGAAAAATAATTGAGAGAGGTCCTGTGATGACATCAGCCAGCTCTTTAAGCACCCTGGGATGAATCCCATCTGGACCCATGGACTTGTAGGGGTCCAGGTGGAGCAGCAAATCCCGCACACGTTCAGGATGGGTTGGGAGTTTGTCATTCCCACCGTCACAGTCCACCAGCTCAGGGCACCCTGGGTTCTGAAGCCCATCATCTGCGCTGAATACAGAGGCAAAGAAGGCATTAAATGTCTCTGCTTTGCCTACGTCATTGTCTGTGAGGACACCATCAAGCAGCAGACCTATGTTTTCTTTGGTTCTTCTGTTCACATATCTAAAAAACCTTTTTTATTGTCTCCCACAGACATGGCCAGCTTCAACTCTAGTTGGGCTTTGGCCACACAAATTTTCTCCCTACAAACACAAGCAGCATCCCTGTATTCCTTCCTCATCACCTGACCCTCCTTCCAGCAGCCGTACACTTTCTTTTCTCTCCTAAGCTCCAGTAGAAGATCCCTGGTCAGCCAGGCCGGCCTTCTGCTCTGCCTGCCTGACTTCCGATATTTAGGAATTGCCTGATCTTGTGCTTTTAGGAGGCAGTGCTTAAAGATTGACCAGCACTGATGGAGATCAATGCCTTCAAAAGCAGTTTCCCAGGGGACCTTGCTGACTAGTTCCCTGAGCAGCCTGAAGTCTGCTTTCCCCATATCCAGGGCTGAAGTTTTGGTGGCAGTTTTCCTTCTGTCACTATAAATTCTAAACTCAACCACTTAATGGTCACTATGACCGAGACGGCCGCCAATTGCCATGTCTCCCACAAGACCCTCTCTGTTCTCCAGCAACAGATCTAAGAGGGCACCTTTCCTAGTTGGCTCCCTTAGCACCGGCACCAAGAAGTTATCATCTAGGTGCTTTATGAACCTCCTGGACTTGCTTTGTGTCAGCCGTGTGGTGATCCCAGTTGATGTCTGGCAAGTTGAAATCCCCCATAAGGACAAGGGGAGTTGACCTTGAGGCATCTCTCAGTTCCACAAAGAATAATTCATCTGCGTTGTCGTCCTGGCCAGGTGGTCTGTAATATACTCCCACAGCAACATCCCCTTTATTTGTTCATCCCTTAATCCTTACCCAGAGGTTCTCAACTTTGCCATCGCCAACCTGAAGTTCCAGACACTCCAGCCCCTGCTTCACACACATCGCCACCCCGCCACCTCACCTACCCTGCCTGTCCCTCCTGAAGAGCCTGTAACCATCTATTGCAGCACACCAGCCACAGGACTCATCCCACCAGGTTTTGCTTATGCCGATGATGTTGTAGTTGTGAGACTGGGCCAAGACTTTTAGCTCATCCATTTTATTCCTCATACTGTGTGCATTTGCGTAGAAGCATTTCAAACACGTCTCCCTACACGCAGCACCTTGTGGATCTGACCGAAGGACCTTACTGGCACACAGTCCCTCTGATTCTAGCGCACCATCCCTTAGGTCATCACCAGCGTGCCTGGTTTTATCCCCTTCCCCCTTCGACTCTAGTTTAAAACCCTAATTATCAGCCCTGCCAACTCCTGAGCAAAAATCCTTACCCTCTCTGAGAGAGACACATCCCATCTGGTGCCAGCAGGCCCGATGTCACATAGACCTCGTGATCGAAAAATCTGAAGTTCTGCCGGTTGCACCAGTCCCGAAGCCACGTATTAATGTGATGAGTCTGCTTGTCAACATTGATCCCCCCTGTTGGAAGGACATAGGCAAATACAACCTGTGCCCCTGATCCTTTAAGTAGTCACCCCAAAGCCCTAAGGTCCCTTTCGATTGCTCTCAGACTTCTCGTTGCTACCTCGTCATTACCAGTCTGAAAGATCAGTAGGGGATAGTAGTCAGTGGGCTGTACTAGCCGCTTGTCTTTCTTAGCAAAGTCTCTCACCCGAGCCCCAGGGAGGCAACAGACTTCCCTGTGGGTTGGGTCCAGTTGGCATATTGGGCCCTCTGTCCCTTTCAGAAGGGAGTCCCCCATGACAATAACCCTTCTTTCTTTTTTGACAGATGATGTAACAATGCAGGGGGTAGGTTGCCTTGCCTTAGGCACCCTCTCCAACTGGGACAGGCTTTCGTCTACATCGTTGATCTGACTGTTTTGTTCTAGACCCTCATACCTGTTATATAAAGGTAGATGGGAAGGTGAGGTGGGCAGGGACAGGGCTCGCCTACCACCCCAAACAGGAACCTGCTTCCATTCCCCCCCTTGGCCTAGATACCCTCCTACTGCCTGGCAGGATGAGGAAACTTTTGTCTTCTGCATAGCAGGAGACACTTGTGCTGTGGTAGGCTCATGAGTCTGTCTCAGAGAGGGTAGAGTACACCTCCACCAGTCAATTTCCCTGTCTGACTCCCTGGTGCTCCTGAGCCTGCTCAACTCCTCCTGAAGCTCTGCTACTTGGCTGAGCGGCTCTTCAACCTGGGCACACCTCTCACAGGCATACCCCTGACTGCTGCTGTAGGATACCGACAGCAGACTCGGGCACACCCTGCAATCCAAGACCTGGATGGCCATGTGTTTCCCCGAGCTCTCTGTCTGAGTAGCCACATTGGTGACCATGACTGGAGAGGCTGTGAGAGATGCAGAGGCCATGGCTTTCTGCCTGCTTGGTACCGTGGCCAGGTTCCTCGTAAACATGTTACCTTGGCTTACCATGGCTTGCTTTCCACAGGACTAATTGAAGATCTGATCCTTTTCCTATTGAAATTAGTGTTAGACTGTTAGCATTGCAGTTGTGATATCATAGTGAATCAGTGCTTCTGGTCCTAAGCAGAGTTTGGAGATAATTGTACTTGGTTCAGTGAAAAGTTGTTATGGGTGGTGCCAAAATATACAAAGCAGGAATCTCTTAAGTATCCGTCAGAGGCAAGCTAAGTCTGCTCAAAACCAAGCTTCCCATGGCCTGTAAGGGTTCTTCCCTGTGCTTTCTTACTACCAGCAGCATCTGGACGCAAGTAATTATGTGGTGGTTGTGATGAAGTGTGATGCAGATGGTGATTTCAAGGGGAAGCAGAGTTTGAGATGTCAGTCCATTAGAAACCCTGGCAGGTTACTGGCACGTTAAATTTCCTCTCAAACCTTTCAACTCCTGATGCAAACAGCAGGGTAAGCATCCAAACTTGCATTGAGTTTCTGCACCTCAGCATACACATATATTCTTTGTTTTGGGCTTTATTGCAAAGCTTTCAAGACTCAGAGGATTTAGGGTTTCACATTATGTTTTTAGTGCAGTTATAGGAGAAAATAAAAAAGGGGGGCTGGCAAGAAAGAACTGGTTGTTCCTACCAGCTATTTTGATCGAGGAAGAACACTAACTTCCAATAAAAAGCTGCTACAGTGTATATAATGCAATTGATTTATTGCTCATTTTTCACTTAGGTCAAATAAAACTCTATTTGGAGTCTGTTAGCTAGGTTCAACTGTTGTAGAGATGAGCATGCTGAATAACGAGTTGTTGGATAAACTTTTGATTGAAACAAGTCGTATTCCTATCTCAACTCTGTGAAGCAAAAGGAGAAATGAAACAGGAATCCAATATGGTCTAATAATAGGCCATACTTTGTGCTTGAATGTAATGTTCTTTTCTGTGGTTTTACAGGAGTCCTCCAGGATGCAGCAAAAGTATGCAGGGTTCAATCTGAACAGTAGCAGCCACCAGCAGTCCTCCTCCCCTATAACATGGAGGCAGCTGCTCATGGAGTACTGATGCCTCCTTAAGAAAAAAAAAAAAAAAAAACCCCCAGGGGGGGGGGATCTGTGTAACTTTCTGGCAGGAATGTAGAAAAGTTGCATTATCCCTTGTGAACCATTTGTGCATTCATACTTAGGCATGCAAGCATGCCTAATTTCTTTTGGTTAGCTCCAGAATGGGGAGCAGAAAGCTCAGTCATTGTGATACTGCACTGCGACCCAACACAGCTGCACTGCTTTGGGGTCCTGAGCTAGGTAGGATCTCTGCTCAGGGCTGTAGGGACACACCAGCAGGCTCAGAACAAGCCTGGGATTGCTGTCACATGCTCCATCAACCACATGTTGCAGATACCCACAAAGGGCACCACAAACTACTTTCCTGAAATGGATGTGCAGCAGCTGATGTAGTGCAAATACAGTTCCTACTCAGCACAGCCTAATACAGCCTTGAAAGCCCTCAAAAGCGGAAGCTAAATCTCTCTGTGAGTACAAACCTAGCACTTTTTTATCTGATGGTTCCTCTTTCCTCTTCTGATACTATGTTTTCGTGTGATCTGTGTGAAAGTGAAAAGTTTTCAGACAACAGAAGGTCACAGCATGGAAATTCCATTGTTTTGCCGTTCTGAAGCCCTGCTACTTTGCAGGCTTTTCTTCTGGTAAATCCAACATGGTATTTTATATTATGAGCATAATTGCAAATAGAAAGTCCACCTCCTTGCCCTCCCTGATAGTTTTTATAGTCCTGTGATTTACAGAGATCAATATACATCAGCAGAGCGAAAAAACTTCAGAGGTGTTATAGAAAAATAAATCTTTATTGCACACTTCTGTCAGATACAAATACGACATATAAGCCAGCAATATGTGGAGTTTTCATAGGTGTTATATCATTAATGTATGACACTATTGCCCAAACAGTCAGCCTCAATGGAAATTGAACCTCAAAATAGACATAGTCTGAGATACTTAAATTCAACAATAAAAGGTGTAAATACTTTGCTATCAAATAACAGACAAATATTTCAAAGGCAGCTAAAGAAACATTTAAGCCATATCCTTGCAGACTTCTTTCCCTGTCATCTCATGCCTTCATGCAGGTCACTCTCTCTGTTAATCATGGCAGTGTGGAAAACCTATACACCCCAAATGAAAAATCAAAGCAGAGTGGCAGTAACAATGCCTGAAGATCCACAGAAAGTGCTTCAAAATCAACTTCAGAGTTGTGAGATCAAGACCAGGAAAGGGAACTGGAGAAATAAAACAAATCTCATGACAAGTATAGATTTGATGGGAAGATTAGCAGGTTTCACCAGACCTTTTTGAACAATATAGGCAGAAGAAATAATTATTTGCCTCTCTTTTCTTTTTCTGCTAATAGTTACAATTTACACATTGTCAATTTGTATATTGTAGATACATATTCAGTTAGGAAAAAGCAAGCAATGTTATGTTCTCAAATTTGTAACTACTGTCTAAAGTGTCTAGTTGGTAGAAATTAAAGGTCTTTGCATTCACCCTGTGATCCTGCTTTGACATGCTAGATATTTGGGGCCATGCTGTCTATGTAGTCTGGCATATCCCTAGTGAGCAGTAGCCAAACTCTCTGTTCTGCCCCATTTTCAGAAATTGCTTGACTTGAGAGTGCACAAAACAAGACAGATTTTGTTTTATGTGGTAGCTGCAGAGAGCTCCCGTGGCTCAGAGCAGCTACAGTTCAGCTTCAAAAGCTGGTCATTTGGGTGCAAATAGATGCCCTCCAGTCTCAGCTGGGCTGGCATTTTGTGCCCCTTTTACTCTCAGTTCTGTCATAGTAAATGATATTCAGTTAGTTAAATGTACTGCTTCTGCTCTGCAAAGCTGCCAGAGAAATCTTTGTAATGAGATTAGATAATGTACAGCCTTTTCCCTAAGAAATGCTCTCTAGCTTTGGGGGTTTTCTAGTTAGTTTTACTAATTTGGCTGCTGATACTGAAAATACAGATGCTTCTCAGCAGAGAGAGTCCAAATTGTTTCTAAACTATGGCCTGTCTTTAGAGTTCTCTCCTTTTCTTCAGTGCTCAGGGCTCATTCCCCGTGTTATTAGTGCAGGTTGCTGGAAACTTTGCCTGAATGCTTATTGCACAGATTGGAACCACATTTGGAAGGTGGCAGCTGTTCACTAGCACAATGCAACGTGAAAGCTGCATCCATGTTATTAATTGAAAACCGTAGAGTTGATTCTAGGAGCTGCAGAATGTAAGAGACTTCAATCATTTATTAAAGTGTAATACCTGCCCTGCTCTCATTACTGCTTCCAGAATGGGAGTGATTATTCCTCAGTTATTTCAAGAAACAAATTCGTTCTTTATCTTTTGTTGGGTCATAGGTAAAGAAAACAACTCATGGCATATATAAGCCTTTCATTTATTATGACAGTCTTATCAGTGTAGTCTTCATTACTGTATTTACCTTTATGTTTTCTTTGTGAGGGGAGCCTTTGGCTTTGATTTCCAAGTCACTGAGCACAGCACCAGGTGAAGTCATTGGGAACGAGGGTGGCTCTGGCAAGTCAAGTCACATTGGCAATTAGCAACTCCTGTAATGGATGCTTCCTTTATACAGGCTGATCTATGTGTTACAAAGCTCTAAATATCATGTCAGAGATCATGGAAGAGCTCAGGCTTGAAGCTTTAACTCTTACCAGACTTAAACAGTTTAGCATGAGAAAAATAATACAGACCTTGAGGCAGCTTCCATTTTCCAGCAGTAAGTTATTGATTATTCAGGGTTATGCATCTAGGCATTTAAGTATTTCTTAGGAAGTTGCCATCACATAATGCTCATGTAGCATAGGACTTTCTTAATGTATAAAACCATAGTCTCAAAACCTCTTGGATTTAACAGAGAATAATTGCCTTTCTACAGAAAATATTGTTAGAATAATATTTTAGCATTCTGTCATTCTGTCATTCTGGTGCTCTGTATTTATTAAAGGAATGAATGACTTCTTTTCACAAAGCTTAACCTCCCCGTGTGCTTCAATTGCCCTTCTGGTAGGTAAGAGGGATGATACTGATACTAAGAGAGTCATCTCTTTGAAAATTGCTGAGTATCACTATTCTTTCCTAATTATCCTGTAAGTTTTCTCATTGAAATTGAGATTCTGTTAAGAGGTACTGGAAAAAGCTTTTTGCTCATAGAAGTGCTTTCATAAATATTTAAGCATTTATGTAACCTTTGAATATTTATTACATTTATATTAGTATAACAGAAATGGGCAAATGGGTTTACACACCAAAATACATTCCAGCCTGATAGGGACATTTATCAGAGAAGCCACTATTCAAGTAGTACAGAACTTCTTATTTTAAACAAAGGATTAATTTATTTAAAGACACACAGCAGTGTTTCTTGTAATGTCAAAATCAGAGTGAAGAGAATATGTGACTAAGTCACAGAGGACAGATTGAAAGCCACATATCACAATTCTGGCCTGACCAGGACCTTGAGAAGAGATGTCATCAAGGCTGGACCTGTTCAGAAATAAAGAATCTATCTGTGCTGTGTCTTGTTGAGAGACAAGACAAGAAACCTGGGATCAGAATCAGTCAGATCAGAATGCAATATTCCTGTTGTTATAGCCCAGATATTATTCTGAGGATTATTCTGAAGTGAAGCATATTTTCTGGCAGCTTGACATTATTTCCAAGTGAAATTTGGAACATCAAAGAGTTTTCCACAAGCCAGCTGCTGAATCCAGAGTTATGTTGAATTTATATATTACTGTCTTGATGGAACCTTCCATGACAAGGGCACAGCAGTTTCATTTCTCAAAGGATGATCTAGGAGGGAAGGACACAACTCTTCTCATTTCCAATACTGACTTTCAGAAACCTTAGACAAGTCATTTTGATCTAATTTACTTAAAGTGGCCTCCAGCCAAATGTGCCTCTACTTTATGTATGTATCCCAGCAAGGCACTCATCACCCACAGTTCCAGCTCATGCCAGTCACATCTAAAATATGTCTCTAAGAATACAAGTTAATTTTAATCATTTTTGTCCCACTCTGCATTGAGTGGGCAGTAGCCAGCTAGCATTCTATAAGGTAATTATCAAGCCACTTTTCTATCATAATTACCTTCCTTTGATTTCTCTAGCATTTCTACTGCTTTTTTCATACCTTCAAGTGATGGGAGCCAGTCAGTTTGTAAAGCAGCTGACAAAAAGTAGAGTTTAAAATATTTATCTCATGGATACTGAAATATTTATGCCTTTATTTGTAGAAATCTTCCATTGTACTAGGCTAATGAATACAAGCAGGATATGTACTATTATTGTAACACAGAATCACTGAGTGGCTGAGGTTGAAAGGACATCTGGAGGTTAGTTTGTCCAGCTCCCCTGCTCAAGCAGTCCACCTAGAGCCATTTGTCCATACCTCTTCATTTCTGTTCTGTTTTAGTTTTGAGACTTTTTAAACCTCAGGATGTTTAATTAACAGCAAACCACACAGACTTGTTCCTAGAAAATGGATTGATGCCTCACAAATTTGTAGTGTTCATAAATTTAACAGTATTACCATATTAAAAGCTCTTTTTATCCTTCAGAACTGTTCTTCCATACCTGTTGGTATGGATTGATGTCTCCAAAGCTGGAAAAAACATTTGGACAATAAACAAGCCATACACTAGACTCACACAGTCAGTACCATTTATTTGTGGGTCTTTCAGCTCTTGTTCTCTCCACTCCTTTGTACAACAGATACAAAACAAAGCAGACAGTGTTTTGACTTCACCATATTTTGAAAGACATTCCCAGCATATATTTGACATAGAATTAGTCTTTTGAAAACAATCTGACTCAATCAGTAATTGAATGAGATTTCTCAGGAATCTGTAGCAGAATTTAACCAACAAAAGAGGGATAGGATCCTCTTACAGAATTGTCAACAGCCTCTTTATGGCTGTAGAAAGCAAGGAAGTACATCGTCATATCCCTTATGGTGACTTCAGGCCAATCATATTGTGGGAGGCTTTTCCCTTCTTGTAATTCTGGAATACAGAGCTCATTGTGGGATCAAGACCTAAAAGGTCTGAAAAGAGTAAGCAAAGTAAGACCCAGAGGTTTTGCATTTAACTGGTAACTGCACTAGGAATCCTAATATTCATCACAGCTAATTTGTTCATTACTAGATGGAAAGGAACATTTGCTCCCCGGATCACAAAGTCACATAGTACCATAGATAGTGTGATTCAGGAGTGACTCTTTTTTTTTTTTTCTTCTTTTTTCTTTTTTTCCAGGCAGTAGTTTGCTCTGTAGTTTGCTCTGTCAGCTCAATAAAATGTGATTTGTTGCAGAGAGAATCTATCCAAGTCATTTAGAAAGGCAATGGCCTTTGTAACAAAGGGGTACAAAAATATAATGCCAGAAAAAAAGACAGACAAAGAAGAAACCTCTGGGGAATTGTGCTTAGCCCTGTCTTTTGCTGTCTAGCTTCTTTATTTTAGTTTTAATCTGGAGAGAGAAGTTAGAAAAATAGATAAAAGGGGAAAAGTAGCTGAATGCAGCTTAATGATGAAAGAAACTGCTGAAATAGCATCAGAAAGCTCTTTAAAATGCAAAACTTCTTGCTGATCTGCTATGCAGAATGGAAAAAAAAAAACAACAAACAATCACTTAGAGGTGGTGGCTAAGCAGGCTTTCCCTTCATCATCTCTCACTTCTGATAACAGAGATAAGAAGCAGTTTCAGAGAGAAAATGTTTTCATAGTTAAAGCATAAATACTACAGGAGATGAGAGACAGATAGATCACTGTTCAGAGTCTCCAGCCTTACAGGCAGTATCAGAAACTTCTTTAAAGTATTGTGGGCAAGTCTTATAGATGAGAGCTGGTTATTGTACTGTTTGGTGACCTCAGAAGTGATGCAAGACCCTGGAAGAAACACAGAGATAGTTCCATAGCAGAGTTTACGTCACATAACCCCTAGCCATTTGGAGAGGGGAGTCTGCTTAGCAAGTTAGACCTTGCATTTGTGAATTAGATGCTGAGATACTGCTTCCCTCTGCCTTTCTTCCCCTGTACAACACAAGTTGGTAAGCCCATTGCCTTTCTTTGTAAAAAGCAATCGATGTTACTTCAAGAACAATGGCTACCTGAAGGCTCAAAAGTTAAAATGAGTGCAGTAATACAATATAAGCTTTGTTCCTCCTGTACTCACTCTGTGCTACATCTTTATCAGAAATAAAGAAGGAACAGAAGAAAGAGCATGTGTAAGGACATTAGCAATGCTTGTACTTGGTGAAAAGAGTAATGTTTTTCTGGATGCAAGTCTTAAAGACCTGCCACTGTTGCTGATGCATGTCCAGTACTAACTTGTAACAATTTGAAGGGCTGCTTGGTAGCTAGAGTAGCCACTTCCTTAGGATGCTGTATGTATTTGTTTAGCCATTTGTTTGTCATATACCCATGAAAGCATATAGCAGCTTTATAAATATAGATGGAGATTGGATCTTAGCCCAGAACCATTTAGGAACTGCAGTTTTCCTGCTAGTGTTATTGTATTTTTTCCCTGACAGCTGCGTTTTTTCTGTTACTGACAATGTTGGGCTTTAGATGATATTAACTACTACACCTAGACCAGACCTGGTCAGTCTGAAGCTGAATAAGTTATCAGGAATCTTTATATCAGTATCTGCATGTGGTTTACTGTGTGAATAAATAAGAAGCTTCTACAACTAATTCAGAAAGCTTATGCATTTGTCTTCAGGATCAGCTCCATAGAAATGAACAGGACTGAACCAGTTTCAGAATTGGAATTGTTGCTGCTCCAAGTGAAATTAAATTAGATCTTAGTGACCAGCCTCCCAAAAATTTCTGCTCAAAGAAAGGTAGGGCTAAGGAAAGAAGAGACATCTGAAACTGCTTTCTCAAATGTTCTGGTGTCTTCCCCTCCAGGCACACCACTTCCTATTTGGCTCTAGAAGTTGTTCCATGCTCCAGGCACGACACTGATTCTTGCTGACCAAGGCTCCCTGGGCAGCATTGCTTACACCTGAGGGGGAAAATGGACAGAGAGTTGAAATGACTTTTCTGAGACCATAGAGGAAGACAAAAATTAGAATCTATGTCAGCCAGGACTTCCTTGTACTTTCATTGAGAGTGTTGTGCAAGAGATAACATTCATTTGTGGTATATTGTTTAGATGTGAATTGCTTTTAACCTCAGCCATCCTCCAATTGCTTTTAACCTCAGTTAAAAATTTGATCTAAGATTCTTCTGAGACTCTCCATCTCTGTTGAAGAGACATTGGCACCTGCAGGGAGAAGGGGAGTAATGCTGCTGAGTGTTGAGAGAGTCACCCACTGGCCATTCCAGTTTCCATGCAACTGAGACAGCAGCTAGACTTGTGTTCAACATTGGCAGCTCAAATATGGGAGCTGAATGCCCCAATATGTCCTAGTGCTCTAAGTAAAAATGACTCTGTAATCAGGCAGTCAAGGCTGTACCTCCGGCCCTTGCTTGCCTCTTCAGTAGTTATTTTAGTGAGAAACACTTTCATGATGCTTCTTCTTCCAGAGTGAAGCTGATGCAATGGCACCATAGAAAGCAAAAGCAGCAAATTTAGGGCAGAGTTCTGAGTCACTCTGCTGTATTATATACTACATTATGCACCTCTGCTACATAGTACTTTTAGATTAGATCAAACAGCCTAGTATGAACAAAGTCCATTTCTGTATTGCCATTCAAGTTGCCTTGTAAAAATACAGCATGCCATTTGTATTGATACAAATTTCTGGAATTTCTGCCACCTTCAGACTTTTAAACCTGTCTTGGTCTGAGAGAGAGGCCTAGACAAACAGATGGGTCTTCTATTGTAGTATGTAGCACTGTTTTCATTACCCAGAGACAGCATAACCCTCTTAGGGAGTGAGTCATAGAAATGTTTGTATTATGTTCTCTGAAGTTTCCTTTTGAAGTCTCACCATCAAATATTTTACCAGAATGCGAGAAGCACTTAGACCTGACAGATGATACAAAGTGGGATGTGTTTGTCAAGCTGGGAACAATTTAGCTCCTGTATTGTGGTCAGAGGACACCTATCTGTTTTATTAGTGTGAGGACATGAACATTTCCAACAAACAATCTTCATTTGAATACAGTGGAATGGGGAAGTGGAGTGGGGATAAAAGGCAGAAGATGATGTTATAAATGTATGCTCAGGTGGGGAGACACATTGCCACCACTGAAAATACTCATTATGGGTGATGAAATACAATCTGATGAATGGGGACAAAAACGGGAGTTGAAGAGATTTGCTGGATTTACTGTTAATTTCTGCAGACATACCAGCTCATTTAGTAATGTAACAGCTCCCATTGCTAGACACTTAATATATGATTAATGTGCCACAGGATTTCCCCAGACATTTATGACACCTTTAGGAATAGATATGACAATGACTTTATCACATGGAGTCACTTCATACTATTTGCATCCCTCTTAATGATTTATATATTTGGGAGTGATTTTATCACTGGTACTCAGTAAGGTAATAAATGAGAAAACTCAATGGTCTGTAAATTACAACATTGATTAAAGAAGCAATTACTGATACAACTCTTACATGACTATAATTCTTGCTTATATTTCAGGGCAGTATTTACATGTTAAATCTACTGCAGTGTTTAGAAATACTTTACAGCTTTAGCCAAAATGAAAACTTTTATAAACATATAAAGTTTATTGTGGAGGGAAGGAGTAGGATTCTCTTATTCCTCAATGGCAAAATCCACTACAGAGCCAGCTTTGTCTTGAAGACTGAGAGCAGTGTGATTCCGTACTGAAGGTCAAAACTCATTGGATAGAGCTTGGGTTTGCTGCTCACCTCCACTGAGACCTGTTATGGTTTGTTGGGTCAAGCTGTGAAGGAGCTGTGGTCATTATAAATTCCACAGCACCACGATCAGCTAGTGGCTCACTGCATAGCAAACAGAAAATTAAACACCAGTTTCATAACTGATATCCAGTTTTTAGGCATCTCCAGAACAATTACGCCTCCTGAATCAACAAAGGATTTTCTTGTTCAGCTGCTCCCATTGTAAAAAGCTGTCATATTCTTGCATTAAGAGATGGAAGTCTTTTTTGTTTCTTTTGGGGATTTGAGATGCCAAGGTTAGTTACACTTCAGGCCTGTTTTGTCTCAGCAATTACCATCTCTTCTTTCTCTCTTTCCCCCCTAACCTTAGGTTTCCGACAGATGTGACTATGTTTATGTCAATGGTAAAGAAATGAAAGGCAAGGTGAATGCACTTGTGAACTTCACATACCACTATCTGAGTGCTCCTCTGCAAATCACAGTCTGGGTTCCACGCCTGCCTCTCCAGATAGACATTTCGGACACTGAACTGAGCCAAATAAAGGGCTGGCGAGTCCCTGTGGTTTCCAACAAAAGGTGGGTTTGAGATGCTCAATTTCTTGGGTGTTTTAGTGAAATAGTAGAGTTGATTTTAATTTGCAGTGAGAACAGCTGCAGCACCTGCACCCACATTGCAGTATGTTTCCTTGAGGAAGAGCAGCGCTGGAATCCTCAGCTCTGCACTGGCCACCTGCATATATAATAAAGGTTTTGAAGTCTGTGGGAGTTCTGTTTGTGTGAGTGTGTCTGTCATGTGCAACAGTGTGGTGCAATGGTAACTGTTGTGCAGACATAGCAGCTTAGATAAAGAGGTGGTCTAGTCCAATTCTGTGGTTCTTCATCATACTAAGTAGCCAGAAGGATGGTCTTAATAATTTAAGGGAGCACTCTCTATTAGCACTTTAATGTTAGTTTTCACTAGTGTTCTTGAAAATGTGTTTTGTTTTGTTTTGTTTTGTTTTGTTTTGTTTTGTTTTTTAACACTTTATTTTTTTATTTAAAAAGACCCACCAGAGACAGTGATGACGAGGATGAAGATGAACGGAAAGGGAGAGGATGCACTCTCCAGTACCAGCATGCCATGGTGCGAGTCCTGACGCAGTTCGTAGCTGAGGATTCCAGCCCTTGGGGTCAGCTGAGCTACCTGCTGGGCTCTGACTGGCAGTTTGACATTACAGACCTGGTGATGGATTTTATGAAACTGGAGGAACCTCACATTGCCAAGCTGCAGGAAGGCAGGATTTTGATCGGACGGGAAGTAGGAATTACAACAATGCAGGTACTGTGCTCTGGACTGCCACATTTCTACCACTCTCATGGAGAATCTATGCACGGGCATAAAATCTAGTACAGTGTTCTGCTATCTTGAAACTGGATAAATTTCCATTTCATTCGTGTGACCTATTAGAGTGTCACACGCAGCATTAACTCAGGAACATTCATCCAAGCTAGCGCTGGTCTGAGGCATGCAGCATGGTCAGAAGTGGGAAGCCATACAGTCTTCAGAGACTTTTAGGAAAGGCAGCAACTAAAGGCTCAGTGAGAGCTCTTGTCCCTTATGGATGCAAGCTACCACCAGTCAGCTGATGGGCACCATTTTAACTTTATGACA
Source organism: Heteronetta atricapilla (assembly GCA_011075105.1). NCBI lineage: Eukaryota > Metazoa > Chordata > Aves > Anseriformes > Anatidae > Heteronetta > Heteronetta atricapilla. Next base: position 14,049,279 of record CM021745.1, on the reverse strand, counting down.
CAGAAATCTTTAGATAATGATGATTTGCTTTTGACTTATTTAAACATTAACTCAGAAAACAAAAATACACCTGGTTAATAACCCTGAAATACTGATAGTGGATGTTGACGACGCCATTTCCCAGTTCTTCCCCGGCTGCACAAAATCTGAACAAAGCTAGTCTATCCAATATGATATAGATATGGTGGAGAAGAAAGTTAGTGCATGAACTAGCTTTTCCTAAGATCCCATAAAGACAGCATTATGGCTGTCAGTTTCATTAACAGGAGAGATTTCCTACTGCCTTGATGTTCCATTAGAAACAGCAAAGACAGAAAAATGAGAATTTTCAGGCAAAGAAGTGAAGGGCAAATCCTAAATGTGTCTCTGCTCCACCAAGATGCACACCTGTTACATCAGGAGGCTGATTTTTATGCTCCTAGACTAATACATATTCATCACTATTCCTAGAAAAGGCAGGGTTATTATAATTAGTTCCCAGAATCCAAACCCTCTCCAGACGCATGCGTATCAGTCTCTGGTGGTCTTTCTGGGGGTCTCTTGTGCTGAAAGCTCATAGTCTTCCTCCCAGGCTTTGTCCTTCGGTCGTCCTTCAACTCCCCCTTTCTCCTTATTTGGTGGATCCTTTTGCCAAACATCAGAAGCTTGGGCAGCATCTCATGCAGAAGTCAGTAGTTTCCAAAAAAAACCTCCTTGGTCCTCTTAGCTCCCAGACTCGAGTCTCAGTGTTCGTCCTTCAAGCCCTCTATTTACACGAATTGCTAGACTCTTATTTTGCACAGTACAAGAACTATGTACACTAATCACTCTGATTTTCTTAGATAGAAAGTTACATTTCATCATGCTGCCCTAGCATTGTTTCATACACGACACGAATCATATTAACACTTTTCACAGTGAAGTCATGCAAATAACACAACAGAGGCAGCATAGTTCTCAGTGCTGGCTGCAGTGTTCTCAGCCATACTCTATTTAATGTTTTTTCCCACCCTTCACATGACATCAGACTGTCTTTGCAGTGTGCTTGTCTGCTTCTCCTATGCATAAGATTTTGGGGACAAGAACGAATGATGACCTTAAGAAACGTTATTTTAAATTATCAGCATTTTTCTAAATTGATTCTTTTGTGTTTCTCAAAAGGTTTTGTCTCCTCTGTCTGACTCCATCCTGGCAGAGAAGACAGTGACTGTTCTAGATGACAAAGTGACCATAACAGACCTTGGAGTCCAGCTGGTGGCAGGGCTTTCACTCTTTCTTCAGCCAAGTGCAGCAAGTAATCAGGCTATTGTGGCTACAACCATTGCCCAAGAGCTACTTCATACTCCTAAGCAGGTAGTGTACACTCCAGTTTTTTCTGTTGTTGCTTTTTGGGATGGGACAATGTTTTATCAATGTGAATTAGAGATGACTTAATTATACATTTCAGTAACAAATTCCTTAATTATATATCTCAGTAACATGTATGGTGATTGCTTTTATCTAGAGTTACTCTGGAATTTTCTTCTCAGTTCTTCCTTTCAGATATGGACCTAATCCACAGTAGAAGTTCTGGCTATACTAAAGTTTGTATTATTTACATTTTTAGTACCCTTTCTTTAAATGATGCCACATCTGTTATTTTTGCAACACAGTCTCTGGACTCTCTGTTTGCTCTATAAGCATGCCCTTGTTTTCCATGCCAGAGAGCACAGAGCTCTGTGTATCACAATTTAATATTTTGAAGAGCTATAAAATAAAGGAAGAAGAAAAGCCAAATACATGTCTTCTACCTCCTGGAGTCACAGCAGACTGCCAGGCTTACCTGTCCTTTTTTTTTTTTTTTTTTTTTTTTTTTTTCCCAGGTGGATTTTGGGGAGTTCATCATTCAGTTCATTAGGGTGTCACTATGCTGATCCTATTTAGTTTAAGCCAGCAAGTTTCCATCTCTGTAAAAAAAGGCTTTCAAGCAGTGTATTTTAGGTCACAACCCATATGGAAAGGAGGACTGGGGAACAACAGCAGATCGAGACAAACAGTTGTTTGGGAACAGATTAAAAACAAGTGTCAGTAGCAGTGGAACAAGCTGTATGTTCATTGCTCTTTCAGTCAGTTGATTTGAAGAGTGGGACTGGGGACCATGTAATTAACTCTGTCCACAGTTACTCCTCTCACAGAAACTGTATTTTGTCTCACAGAGATAGGGAGAGATTTAAAGTCAAGTTTTATGGCCCATTTTCATGATTATTGCTACCTAATTTTCTGGAACATAAAAATAATTTAGATTGTTTTATAACTTAGTGACAGGAAAATGTCCAGACCAGAAGGACATGCTGCCCATCTGTTCAATTTACCTCATCCTGTAAACATAAGAAACTTATGTAATTAACCCATTTATACCCTTTCTTCAGGGGTTAGAAACCACTTCTGACATATTGTCTTCAGACCTTTGTCTAGATGTTAAAAACTAAAGCTAAAGCATGCCTAACCCAATTCCATTATGTAAACAGAACACCATTTCTCCCGCAGCATCATTGGAAGTGTCATGGCTCTGAGTGCAGATAAAGGAGCTTGTGAATCTGGAAAGGTTGCACAGATATATCATCAGATAATCAGATTTGTATCTTACTTGTCCTGAGTATGCAAACATATTTATCAAAAACAGATTATGACATGTTAAGACGCAACATTTCAGTAGTGCACAACATGACATCTACTGCCTGACCCTACAGAGAGCACTATTGGATTGTGCTTATTAAAGATACTGACTGTAAAGCAGGAAGCAAAAGAAAACCAATCACCTTTTTCTCAGTAAAAGAAAATCAAAATCACTTAAAATCTGGAAAAAAAAATAATCGGAAACTAGACTCTGTTAGAAGGCAGTGGGAAAATAATAATAATAATAATAATCCAAGATCTGGCATGCCCAGAGGAAATTTGGTTGCTTAGCAGGCATCCCAAGTCAGTCAGTTTTCCTACTCCTTCCACGTATGGCATCTTCTGTCCCAGTTTCCTGCAAACATGCACACTGGCGTGTTCTTGTGGAATCCCACTTCAGTCTCTGCCTCTCCTTCCAGCTGCTCCAGTCTGGAGCCTTCCATCCCCATTGCCTCTGCCTGCCCTCCACCTCCTCTTCACCAGAGGAAAGAGAAGTGTCCTGCTTTTTTTATTATTATTATTTCTTTCTTTCATTTGCAGTTTGAATGGAGGATATAACATTTAAGTCACTTGCCCTTAGAAGAATTAATGCAAATGCAGTAATGCCTGACACTAAATTTAACAAGAAGTTATTAGTGAATTGGAGTATGCCAGCTGAGATCTTTAGTGAACTGGAATTTTAGAATATGAGTGCTGAGTGCTTTCTGAAAATCAAACCCTTTTGAAATAGGTTTTTTTCTGAGGTGCAACTCAGAACTAAGCATATACTTGAATATTGCAAGGACTTTGTTATTTATGTGTGTCAATTCCTCTCACAGAGGTTTATAAAATGACCCAAATAACTCATGAAAACCTTACTGATGAAGCTGAAAAACAAAATAACAGTAAAGACAGCTGAAGCTTTATTTTTTCTCAGGAGTTATTGTATGTCTCAACATTGTTATATGGAAAAAAATAATTCTTATTCAAATATTTTCCTTGGTTACGCTTTAACATCTTCAATAGCCAAACCTCAACATAGATTAGCAAATGTCCTTGGGTCATTTGTACTCTGGCAGGCACAATATTGTCCCTAGCAGATGTAGCGGTACATCTGTATAGTGCAATGGAAGGCATAAAACATTTATACAGGTTGTGTTATTACGAATCCTTAAATATCCTAGGAATTATTATTATTATCCTAGGAATTAGTAGTATTAGTAGTATTACTAGGAATTATCCTAGTATTATCCTAGGAATTAGTAGTATTAGTATTTTAGCTGTGACTTTCAGTGAATATAATGACTAGATTAGTTCCTTGATTATAATGACCACACCATTTCATAAGTAGGCCAAGGCAGCCAAAGTCCTGAAAAGTTGGCAGTTTTTCCAAATATTTAGCAATCCAAAGAGGGTAAGCCAAAGTTTTTTATTTTGGATGACTAAAGTTAGATCATCTATATTTTGGCAACTCATTACCTGAGGTCACCTTGAGTGATGCTGAGCCCATGTCTCCTTTTCTTGAGATCAGGGGGTCATCTTTGGTGCTAAAAGCATATCGATTATTTAGGTGCCTAAACATAAATGCAGGTTAAACAATTTTTAAATATCAAAGCTGAAATATCTTTTGAAAATTTGGAAACTGCAGCTGTATTCAGTCTATTTTTAGTGGCTATCTGCTCAGGTAGGAAAGCTGTTCCATTTGGCTTGCAGACCGTTGGTAAAATAAACATTGCCATCTTAAAGCTTTATTCCAAATGTAAATAAAAGAAAATCTTCAGTGTTTAGGTCATTTTTGATCTGAATGAGCTTCAAGACCTCTTACATTTCAGCTGGCTCTGCAGAGGTAACTCACGGCCATATCATAGTTTTTTCTTCACTGTAAGGTATTGCATGTGGTCTAATGGGCCTAAATGGGAGTAGATAAAATTAAATTAAAAGGAAAGCCTTTAATAAACAGCTGTGTATATTAATGTATGTCTCAGTGGTACTGGAAAAAAAAAAATAAAAAAAAAAAAACAAAAAAAAAAAACATGTTAGCACTTGCTAAAGGCCAAGTTCTTCTTCACACATGTAGCTCCTATTGACATCAGTGACAAGACCCAACCCTGTGAGGTCACCTATAGGTGACTCCTCAGGGAGTGTCCTCTGAAATGTCAGCTGTCCTCTGACAGGAGTCAAGGATGCTCAGCACCACCTGAATGAGGATGACAAGCTGGAGTTACTTACATCTTTCTGCCCCTTGGATTGACACAATACTGTCCTGATTTAGCTTATGTCCTTCATGCAACCTAACTCTGGGAGTTCACTGACATCTCACAGTCAAATAGATATTGAGAGTGTTTTTATGGTATGGTTTCATTACCCTATTCTAGTAATATAAATTACTCTTAAATTAGATTTCTATCTTGTTTAAACAGAGCAATGTAATGGCACATGAGTATGACAAAGGAAATAAGCAGCATGGGAAAGATAAAGGATGTGTAGTTAGATAAGAATCTGAATTCTTCCCTTGCAAATACAAGCAAATTCCCACTGGAAAGAAACGTCACATTAGCAGATTGGACAAAAAGGAGATAAAGAAATACACAGTAGGGGAATGCATTTTTTGAATTAAGATCTGAGTGTTGGCTGCCTTTCATTTCCACATCATAACGATGAAGTCCAATTTTTACTGCACAAGCCACAGGCTTAAAAATAAATTCACATGTAATTCTTTGATATTTCATGTGATAAAATAGCCTGGGAAAGCCCTTTCAGCATTCAAGTCCCCAGATAAAACAATCAGAGCTGGTGTAATAGAGGCAGCTGAGAACCTTTTCCTTTATTTTAGGGAGGAATGTTTTCTACAGAGCCGTTCTGCTCTCCCTTTCTTTCCTTTGGTGTCCTGCATCACTCCAAGACTACTGCAGCTGACCCCAGCAATTCAGGGCTTATTCACAACTACTTTTATTTGTGCTTTGGTGAATAAAGACCATTAAAAGGGTTCTTAATTCTGGGCATGACATGAAATGAAACATACTGATCAGTCCTCTCATGCATATTTCTAAGCAGCAGAATTCTCTCAAATGCAATCAGTTCTACACATTTTATTCACCTAATTTTTGCTTGAAGTATACAAGGTACCATGCCCTGGTATCAAGCTGATACCATCTTATTTTGAGCAAGTATTGAAGGGCACTTTGTAATCACAATCTTTCATAGTGAAAGGTTTCTAATGATGCTGACTGTGATGCCACAGATGGGCTCAGTGGAACATAGTAAGATAAGCAGTCTGCAAGTGTTTTATAAGGCTTTAGAGGGCAAAATAATCATCACTATGGCTCCCTGATTTTCATAGGCAACCTGTGCAAGTCCCGGCACTGCAGGACTCATTAGATTTCTGACTAACATGCTTCCAAACCAGCTCTGCTTCCCACATTCAGGTTGCCTTTTGAGTGTGAGCCTGGTTGTTTTTACTAAGTGGAACAGACACAGCCAGCAAACAGTGGTGTTTGTGGTCAGCTTGTGCAGGGGCGTTTGAAGCATTCCAGATCAGGCAGAACAGAGCTTCTCAGGAATTGCTGGTTTCCATTAGTGTCACATTACTTATTTATCCTGGAAATTTCCCCCTAGTTTTATCCACCTAAATATAACATGTGGATAATAAAAGATAACAATACTAATAGAAAACAAAATGCAAGCTTATCCAAGAAGATTTATCAAGTGGCATCTTCGGACTGATAAACAGAAATGTAATTCAGGGGAAGAAAAGGTAGTGACAGTGCAGTGGATCACAAAAAACTGGCAAACTTGCTATTATTGTTTGTAGCTATAACTGGAATTGAGAAGGTAAATAGCAGAAGCACAAGGGAAAATGTAGCGAAAATGTATCCTGATAAAAGGGTTTTTTATGCGCTTAGGGAAATCATGGTATTTGATAATCAACAGTGGTTGTAGAAAACAGTTTCTTCATCTCTTCCATATTGGATTGTTCTGTCATTAATGTGATCTAATGTACAGTATCTGACTCACTTCACATCATCACAGTCACCATATAAATCATCCTGTTCTTTAAGAGACACAGACACTGATGTGTGGTTGTGGTTCATTTGTTCATAGATTACAGCTGAGTATTCGTGTGTGTGCATAAGTGAAAGAGAGAGGAAAAGTAGAGGAAAGAAAGGAGAGAGAATCCCTCAAACTATTTGTTTGTGCTTAATAATTAATAAACACAAGCATTTGTCACTTCATTGTTGAGGGCATCAGACTGGGGGCAGCAGCTTAGCAGGTAAGAAGGTTCCAATCCATCTTCATCCGCTGATGGTAATTGGAGGACCCTGTCAGAGATTCGGAGGGGATTTATTGATGCAGTATGTAGGATTTGCAGAAACAGCTCTTTGAAGGGCACAGTACTAAATCATTTCTTTTTTCTTTCTTTTTTTTTTTTAGCTTTTCAGAATTTATAATAATTTTGGAAATTTACTTCCTTCCCCTGTCTTTAGCTTGCCTTTAACAATGTGAATGAGAGGAGCTATCTTTTGCCAATTGGAATATTTGAGCTGATGCAATGTATTTTGGCAGGATTTGAGATTCTGTCCCACTCCCTCCTTCCCCCTCCCCTTTTAATTAACATAGCATAAGCACGACAGTGTTGTCTTGTGTTGTCTTGTGCTGTGTTCTGCTGTGCTGTGTTGTGTTGTGTTGGGAAGAAATTGGTTCTTCCTAATCAAAAAAAGGTCTCTTGGAAACAAAAATAACTCAGTGCCGGCTGAAAATAAAGGCTAGGCTATTGTACACCCCTGTTATCTATAGTAAATCACATCTGTGTCTGCAAATCTCAGCTAACTGCCATTTCATTCTTCTCTACTTCTGCTTCATAAAACCAAGTGTGCAGGTTAATGGAGGAATACTGAACAAAATAAAAGTTGTTTTAAAGTTGATTGCAAATTTGTCAAATTCTTGCAATTTGGATGAATTTTTCCATGCTGTCTACCTCTTAATCTGAAAGGTACTTGAAGACTGGTAAAACAGAAAGGGGTCAAGACAGGAAAACCAACCAGGGATGTTGATAACTTGAAGAGAACAGCAAAGAAGAATATATTGCTTCTTGTACATCTTCCTCTCCAGTGTGGACAGAGACTTCAGATCCCACAGAACTGCTCTTCTACCACCAGTAGAACCAATATAAACTACTTGCACAGTAAGGGCGTAGCCAAATGTGGGGCTCTGCAACAATTATGCTATTTGTCTGTAAAGGAATACACAACAGATTTAGCAATGCGAATAATCCCCATTTAGAGACAGGAAATGATGGAAGTCCACAGTTGAGCAGGGAGGAAGAACAGGCCTTATAGTTTCTAATACTAACCATATAAAACCATTCATTTCCTCATCCTGCTCTCCAAAAAAAAAGGGTACAGTTGTATAGTTGTAATGACGTTGATGTTTTTGACTTCCATAGGTTGATGTAAGTGTATAAGTGTATCTTAGTTACCTCACTGGTAGTACATGAGGCTGCCCTCCATCTCTAGGGAGAAGGAAAGCAATAGGGATTTAAATTACTAGCATCTTTTTCTCTCTACATATATCCATAAGAAACAAACAAACAACAACAACAAAAAAAAACATTTATTTTCCCATGGATGGGTTTGTTCTGCTGTAGATTTCTATGATGTATATATCAGCTATGCCTTGTAGCTCTGTGCTTCAGTCTGTTCAGCCATTTCTCAGTTGTTTCTCTAATGGAAGATCAGCTGTTTTAATTTCCTTATGCATTTCACCCTTTCCAGCTCCTGAGCTACTCTGGCTCCATTTCAGCTCTTTGAATCACCAAGAACTTTGCCTTCTTCCCTGTTGTGCCACAACTTATTTTCCTTCTTCCAGTCCCTTAGGAACTTGCTGATAGCACTTTGGAAATCAAATATTCAGTATAGTCCAGTCTTCTGCACAGCTAAATGCCCCTTGCTGTTTTCACTGAAAAGCTTTAAATTTAACTAGAAGGGTACCGATTCCTTTTGTTTATAACCATAGCATAACAAATTGCAACCAATTGGAAACCATATTGGGTTGTAAATTTGTATTATGACTGGACGTTAACAGGGTGGCAATGTTTTTCCCCGATGGTGATTTTCAGCCCCGTTGTTCTGATGTACCCAAGTGTAAAGTTATTAGGGCCATCTGTGATTTAGGTCTGGTGAAGAAAAGAACTTTTCGGTGTGAAGTTGCACTCCAGCAATCTGCCTGCATGTCTTCTAGCTAAACAGGCAAGACAGAGCAAATGAAAAAATAAAGAAATCTCCTGCAAAGAAAGCTACTGAGACGGAGAATGAAATATCTATATCATCTGGATGGGATTCAAATGGCAAAGAGCTGACCTCTAGCTTTGTATGTGCTTCTAATGATGATTTCTAACAGTGCTACCTGCAGAGAACAAAGACTGTCCAATTAAATCCAAACCATTTGTACTGTTATCATAGACGTCATACCAGAATCCCCATCCTCCTTTCCTTGAAACAGGTATGTAGTGGAGTTTCCAATTATTTCAAGGATAAAGTGTGTTTTATTTAAAACAAACCATTCTCCTGCAAAATAGCAATTGTTCCATGTGTCTTTTTCTTTCAGGTGAATCTTTTGCTCTAACCATTTCCAAAATAGTCTGGTAGCTCTTTATCCTTGCTAAGATTTTTATGCATTGTTTAATTTGACAGCTCCCTGTGACATCTTAGCATGGGCAACATGAGGAAAATAAGTGTTCTGTCAAGTGCCTCTAGTAATTTTTCTGTTTTATCTCTTTCAGGTTTTGTATGACTTGAATGGCTTGCTTTCTTTATAATCATGTAAATTGTAGCTTGCTAATGAATACTTTGGTATTGTAGACATCTCATATCAATTATTTCATATGTTCTTTTGCAAAATATTTGCAGTAAGGGTAGTAGTGGAATGTTAGTGAAAAATGTGACCAATTCTCTGCCCCATCAGCTGAAGCTTGGTTTGCTTTAAATGCAGTCCAGAGATTGTCTCGCATTTCCTCCAGCTGCTGTTCAAAGCTGAGCAATCAATAAGCTGCAGTGACTTTAGCAGTTCTGTTTAAGATCCTGTCTTTAACCATACCCCTCTTCTTTCAGGAGGCTGTGGTAAGCACCTGGATTCAGTTCAGTGACAGCTCTGTTACTCCGCTGGACATCTATGACCCTAAGGACTTCTCTCTTTCTGCCATGTCATTAGATGAAGCTGTTGTCTCAATCCACCAGAACGCTGCCTTGAAATGGCCAATTGTAGCAGCAGAAGGTGAAGGTCAGGGCACATTAATCAAGGTGGACATGATGATTTCGGAAGCCTGCCAAAAGTCCAAGAGGAAAAGTATCCTGGCTGTGGGAAACGGCAACGTCAAAGTCAAGTTTGGCCAGAATGATGCAGACTCTGACCCAGGTGGAGATTATGATGCTGATGAGATTGAAAACCATGCTAGTGACCGGCGGCACAAAGTGTCAGATCAGGAGCGGTATGGCCAGGATGGACGATATTATGGTAGCTCTTCAGCAGAGCGAGAGGAAAGCGTCATCAGGAAAGTCAGCACCACAGCAAAATCTGTAATAAAAAATAAAGTGATGAAAAACAACAGGCTGGATGGTGGCAAACTCTCAGATGACAGCCAGCTGCAGAACATCCCCATAGACTTCACCAACTTCCCTGCTCAAGTAGACCTCCCAAAAGGCAGTGCAGGCATGGAGGAAAATGATTTGGTGCAGACACCCAGAGGCCTTAGTGATTTGGAGATCGGGATGTATGCTCTGCTTGGGGTCTTCTGCCTGGCAATTCTAGTCTTCCTAATAAACTGTGCAACATTTGCACTTAAGTACCGTCACAAGCAGGTTCTGGTGGAAGGACAGGCCACCATGACCCACTCCCACGACTGGGTCTGGCTGGGAAATGAAGCAGAACTGCTGGAGAACACAGCAGATGCATCACCTCAGCAGGATGAGCACACAACCATTATTGACCGACGAACGGGTTGCGAGGAGAGCAACCAGCTCCTCAATGGCAGTACTCAGAAGAACAGTCAGAGCCAGGTTCACAGGCATGCTGACTCAGGGGGAAAGCTTGTAAAGGACCAGAAATCCGAACCTTTACATTCACCAACATCTAAACGGAAGCGGGTAAAATTCACAACATTCACTACCATCCCACCCGACGATGGTTGTCCTACTGTCAATTCAATCCTAAGTAGCAATGATGATGACATTAAATGGGTGTGCCAGGATATGGACCTGGGGGACTCCAAAGAGATAAGAAATTACATGGAGAAGTTCAAAGACAAAGTATAGCTCCTCACTGTTTTTTAGGGGGTTTAACCACACCTTGATGCCTTCAGTTCTACAATATATATTGGGAAATAAGAGGGAAAGGAGACACCAGGAGAAATGATGAGGCAGTTTTTATAATCAGGGAAATAAATTTGCCAAACTGTCCATGGTTAGTTTTTTTCATTTAGGTTTTTCACTTTGTTTTGTTTTTCCAACAGTTATTCTACTATTCACATATTTAAAAAGTGGAATATAAATAGCAGAAATGAACAAGGAAATGGTATGACCAATATAACGAACTGGGCAAGGTGAGGTTGTGAAAATATATTTTATGGGTCATAGAAACAATAATGATACTAATGTTTCAAAGTACCAAAATTATTCAGGAAAAAAAAAAGAAAAAAAAAAGAGAGACAGAGAGAGAGAAAGAGAATATAAGAGCATGAAAAGAATAAGCAAGAGACAAACAATGACTTGTTTATATTACTGATAGAACATCCCAATTTTGGACATATGACCTCTAAGGAGACTTTTTAGGCTGGTATTCAGGCTGGTTCTTTCTATTCCTTCATTTGAAGTGAAGATGTGTCTCTGGTATTGAATATGAAGGAGAAAGAAATTACCACGTATTTTTAGTTTTACTTTTCTGATTGTCTTGTAAATTGAAAGAGAATAATTTTCCCTTTTGTAATATTCTTCTAAATATTTTAAAAACAAGAAAAAATTCAACCCAGTAAGTTCACAGTGGACCAAGAATATTTTATTCCTAAATTAGCTATAAATAATCTGCTGTCATTTAAAGAATTCAGAGGATAAATATTGACTAATAATCTCCATGCGGCATCTATTCTGAAAGCAAAAGCCTCAGTTGTTTCACCTTAGCTAAAAATATGTTCTGTTTGGAAGGAGTGTTCCTTTTACTTTCAGGTTTGGATTGTTTGTTTCATTGTTTGTTTTAAATTTCCACAACCAAAGTTCCTGTGTTTCACCAAGAAGGTGCTGGTTTATGTTAGTATGTTGAAGTAATAACCAATGGGAGTGCCCCCGGTGCATTTTAAGTGTACCTGGAATGGACACCATGCAGGTCAAATATGTACAGTCTGGATTTTTATTTTTTTTTTCCAAGTCCATGAATTCACGATTTCATTCTATAATCTCTGTTTATCTCAGTGTCACCAGCTCTCACCTAACTCTGAATCTAGAGGAATGGACTTTATTTAGGACACTGATTGTCCTCAGACTTGCATTTCCTTGTACTGGGAGAGCTGGCCTCTGGACAGACTGTTGGGAGGGAGGAAATGTTACTGAAGGAAGATCAAGAAATAACTGCAATTTTTATTTTATGTTATTTTATCGACATTAGACCAGCTAAGACTGAAAATTTTAGACTAGATTGTACAGCTGTAGTTTTGTATTAAAAAGTAAAGGAAAGGAAAGAAAGGAAAGGAAAGGAAAGGAAAGGAAAGGAAAGGAAAGGAAAGGA
>CM021745.1:13899181-14036888 GCA_011075105.1 Heteronetta atricapilla | reverse complement strand
AAGAAAAGAAAAGAAAAGAAAAGAAAAGAAAAGAAAAGAAAAGAAAATCGTAATACAAAACCAGTAATGAGTCTAAAGCAAATACAAAATAGAGCCATAAGTTCACTATGTAAACTGGCAGAACTACATTGACTCAGTGCCAGTTTACACCAATGGAAGATGCAGATCAAAATCTATACAATGAGGAAACCACTGACAAACCCAAACTTTCTGTAACTCCAAGGAAGATGGTATGTCCAACTATCTAACATTTTGAAAAGCAGTATTATTTTTTTGACTATTAGCCAGAAGCACCTGTATAGTCCTGTCTTTATTCATGTATTTCTTTTTCTTTTTTTTTTTTTTTTAATTACTCAACTCAGTAGTTTGTTGGTTTTTTGTTGTTGTTGTTTGTTGTTGTTTTTTTTTTCTTGGACAAAATCAATCCTGCCACACAGTAACATAGATGGACGTTTTAACAAGATAAGCCTAGTATGCATTGTAGACTGAAAGAATGTAATATTTATTTATACATGTTATACAAATTGTAATTAAAATGCTTTACATGGCTTGACAAATTAACCTCTCTTTTCTGAGGGGAGGGGGCTATTTTTGTCATTTCTGTGTTGGAGTACTGAATCCACTGCCTAACAACTGAAACAAAATTTAAGGCACTTTCTGAAGAGAGGAGAATAGAGATGTATGAAAGTTCTTCACTGCTCTGACCCTTCCTTTGTGAACCACTTCCCCTTCCCACCCAACATGTAGTGATGATGATGGATGGCAGGAGAAGACAGAAGTCAGGCACAGTTCATGGAAGTGTCACTATTAATCTTGTTCAACTTCATGCTTACCATCAGCACGAGCAACTCTAAGACTCTAGCTTCTGATGTGTGAAACTTTCATGCAGCCCAGTCATAATTAATTACATTGCTTCTCTGATTGATACAGTAGGTTCAGATGAAAGCAAGTTTCACTGAATCACAAGTGACATATACAAAGCACCCTGTATCCCAGTGGACCCCAAGCTACTTCGTAAGCTAAACACAGTGATGCATCAGCCATGCCTCAGGGATCACTATAACTTCCTGGGAAAATGCAAGGGCCTCTCTGGTGGAAAATACACTTACAGTGCAGAATTGGAAAATACAACAGGAAACAAATAAGAAAGATATATGGAACAAAAATAATACACCATGGTACTACAGACACACACAGCACAATTGTTCAAAATGCATTTTTAAGAAGGCTGTTAATATGCTGAGCAGCCCTTGTTACAGTACACATAAAGGATGGCATCTTCAATAACCGAGCACTCCTGAGCACTTTCTGGGATACAGATACAGCACTGGTGGGGAGGAAGGGAATTGGTTGCTAATTCTTTATTTTTAGTCCGTATATTATTTTTTTTTGCTTTTGGCACCTGAGGCTTTATAGGATCAGAAGAGGAAAAGGATATCTCTATCCAACATAACAAACAATTGGATACTGAGAAAAAAAAAAAAAAAAAACCTTATGAGGTGAATTTATCTTTCTCTGCATGTTAGTGATGACGTGCATGTTGGTTTGCTTGTTTTATCTTGTTATCTCATTGTATGGGTTAGGAAAAGTGTTTCACAGTGAATGAATACATTGTTCCTAATTCACCTCCTCTCCAAAACTTCAAGCATTTATTTCAAGAAATAGAAACACATCTTCATTGAAATTAAGAGGAGGGGAAAATCCATTTCCCATAGGAAACTATTTTGCAATTCCTTTTCAAAACAGTGATGTGAATTTTTTTTGAAAGACTCATTCCTATATTAATGAAGCTCAGACTGGATTCAATACTCCCAAAGAGGAACAGAGCTCTTCTGTTATGAGTAGGAAAGTTATAGCTTATTTATTACTTCAGCTTTTGTTAAGATAATCACCATTGTTTCCTTCTTGTTTATTGACTGTGTGTATAACTTTCTGTTTGCTGTTCATATTCAGACTTAGGCAGTTTATTTGAAATAACTCTCCATCAGAAAAAAAATATATATATATATTTAATATAGAGTGATGACCATTGTGTCATTGACCAACACACAAATAATGCTTCGCTGGGAGCTGAATTTCACTAATGAGTAACCATGTGTCAGTTCTGAGTGACAATATTCTGTCATGATACATTAGAAAATGCAGTCTCCACAGAGTCCCTCTGCAGCAGGCGGTTTCAGGGCTTGCACACGCAGAGCTCACTGAGTGCAGCCTGTAACACTGTGTTGGATGTTGGCCATTCACAAACACATCCAGCATTTTCCGTACACTGCATATTGCCATAGATATTTGTTGCATTGCTGAGTTATTCTTTATCTTTTCTGTGCCATAATAATCACTTTGTAAACAGTGACAATCACATGCAAATGCCCACATGAGCACATGCAAGGCCAAGAGGAGAGGCTTAAGCAGGAGTTTTGTTGGGCTGCAGGACTCAAGGCAGGGAGTGCAGCCACTTTCCCAAGGCAGACTGAAGTGGAAACAACATTACTGAAGAACTTTAAAAGGTTTTCTCTGGTGGTTTTTTTTTTTTTTTTTTTTTTTTTTCACTAACACATGCCTGTTATTGATGTCTTTTACTTCCTGAGTTATCAACTAATGGACTTCAGCTAACCTCCATGTTGGCAACACGATGGGGTTTAAGACTGTAAGAGGAAGACACGTGCCATACTGCCTGTCATAATATCACATCTTATTATAATGAAAAAGAACCCCTGCTCCAGGTTCTGCAGTAACAATTGAAATATGGAAAATATGTTCAGACAGGGCATGATGTGTTTAACAGCAGGGCCATGTGATATGAGGCTTGTGATGGCTGAGGGAGGAAAGCACTCAGGTCCCAAGATCCCACTTCAAATCTTTTCTAAGTCGCAACTACAGCATTTCTCTCTAGATCTACACCTGTTGTAAATCTTTGTGTCTCCATTGAAGCCATCTGGTACAGGCATGTTAATTGACAGAAGCCAGGAGTCTGGACTTTTGTTTTAATATATATGAGAGGTCCTTGACTGTTTAGGAAGAGAGAGTTTTAAAGACATTTTGCCATGTGATATAACTGACTTTGTGTGTTTTGCAGCACAAGGGGTTTGTTTTCCCCTATCATGAAAGTAGAAAGAGATGAAGCTAATGGTAGTGCTCTAGAGGCTTGGGCAATGACTACTTCTCCTGGAACAGCCTGCTCTCTTCGTTAGCAGCAGAAATTGCTTCATGTGTCTGATATTTCCTTTGCTAACACCCACCAACCCGGATGCTTTTTCGAATGAAGTTGAGAAAACATCTGCTTGCAGCAGCCTGCTGCCTTGGTCCAGGCTGGTTGAGCTGCAGCAGTGGTGATGAAGGGCTCAGGGTGTTGATGGTTTCTTCCCTCCCACAAGTGTTTTAACTTCAAAGAAAAAAGTACTTTTGTGTCCGAGTGGTGGTGACTTTGAAAAGGGCTGGTTCTCTGTGCTCTTTTTAGGTCTGAAGCCTGAAGGAAACCTAGGAGAGTCCATTGATTTTGACTCCTGTAACTTGTGGCGGAACAGGAGCATGTCTTAAAAATCACTCGATCTTTGAAAGGAACAAGGAAGATGGGCTGTATTTCAAGAGACAATTGAAAAGAGGAAAGGTTTAAACAAACAAACAAACAATCAAACAACAAAAACAATCAACTGCCATCACATTTATTTTTTCTGAAGTTACATACAAAACATGGTGCTTCAGAGCCAGAAAAAAAAAAAATAATAATAATTAAAAACAAAATCAATTTATCTTCCACTGACCAAAAATACCATCAAAGTCCAACTCTGACTGTGCCCCCATAAATGATCATCTCAGCAGGGAAGAAACCACCAGGCTGTGAAATATCATTTATTTGAGAAATTCATATTGGGTCAAATGCCAGGATTTACATTTCTTAAGCTTTGCGGTGCTGCAGTTACAAAAGCACTGGGATCGAGCACAGAGAGCCTCTCTGAACATCATTCCTGGCAACGTGCCTTCCTTGCAAGGTGAGGAAATCTAGAAGTGCCAGGGGTGCATGGCTGCAAAGATAACACGCTGCAAGGTACATTTTCCTGTCAAGGAGCCAAAGTGGAAATTCATTAATAGTAATTTGCACTTAGAGGAGAGCCTTTCATCTGAGAAGCTCAGTTATTTCCAATTGTTGGGAAAGGGTGAAGATGTGAGCAGGTTGAATGTTGAGGGCCTGTTTTTTTCAAATGAGACAGCACCCGGTGAACACATTCCTGTTTTGGGGGTGCAGGAGCTCAGCTGCACCTGTTCCAGGTCTAGACTTGTCTGCCCCAGGAAGTTAATTAATGATGCAGACAGTAACACAGAGCCCAGCCTGGGGGGTAGAGAAGAGCATTTGGGTTGGTGCCGCTGAAGGGGATCACTACATGAAAACTTCTGTAGACGGGATAGAATGAGCTGGTCTGCCAGAGGGATTTCACCTCAGAGAGAAAGTGAGTCCTGCTTTATTTATTTATTTTTGTGGGGTGGAGGCTCTGTTGTTGTTTTAATTACTGGATGGTTTAGGGGGAAGGAGGACTCATCCTGCTTGCTTAGGTGTCCCAAGTTTGGGAATAAATGAGAGGAACTCTGTTCCTTGCCCTTGGTGAGGGGAGCTGCTAAGGGAGTAGGATGCAATCTGCTTTGTGCCTGGGGTGTGTTGAGGCTCAGAGAGTCATGTATTTGTTTGGAAACCAGAAAACTTTTAAAGCCCACACACCTTTAAGAAGAAGAAGGCTGAGATTGTCTCTATGTTGCCAGCACAGCTGTCCAAAGAGTTCTTGGCTCAGAAGCCCAGTGGTGTATGTTTGTGTTGCTCAGGGCTAAACCCCAGACCAGCTTTCCACAGGCACTCACCCCTGGAGATGCTTCTAGCAATGTGTGGTACTCTTGTCACCTGAAAGTAATTAATTTGCCATGCCATTACTGTGTTTCAGAGAGCCTGAGATAACAAGGGCAGCTGTTGGACCGGGGCATGTAGAGCACTGCCCAAAGGTGCAAAGTGTGCAGGGATGCCAGTGGAGAACTTCGTTCAGAGGATATTGAACCTGGTGTAGTCTTCATGTCCCTGATATCTGCTAGAGGGAGTCCCTGGAGTGACCTGTCTTGGTCTTGCATGTGGATTTGTTTTTAAACAGATTTTCCAAAAGAGAGCCCAGGTGATAGCTGTTTGTGTAACATGTGGTACTCAGGGGACTTGGAGTTGGTCATGGACTGGGGGTGAATTTGAGTGTGAGCCAGGCAACATACCTTCATTGGAAGTCCTGCGTCTCTTGCACTGTCAATGTGACACAGCTTGCCAAGTTGTTGCTTCACAGCTTTAAACCTTCTAAACATTCTTCTGAAGCATTCTTCCCCATGCTTTCCCGAAAGGCTAAACCAAGTGAGATATGTTCCAAAGATTATTTATCACTGTAAAAAGTTTGTCTGCATGTATGCCATATATGCTATAATACCACAGGGTATTATAGTCCATATTTAAAGCAAATACTTGAGTTTGAACAGAAGATGAGGGCTTCCATGAGGTGTGTCAGTAGACATTTTTCTGATACGTATGCATGGAAACATCCTACCAGCTAGGCTGGCAATAGGACTGTGACACCCAATGCTTGCACACATCTATCATCTATCTATGCACACTTCCTTCTTGCTCAGGAAGGAAAGTAGCCAGCACAGCGGAAGGACTGCTCTGTTTTGAAATACTCCTAAACTGGATTTCAGCATTTAAAAATAAGCTGTCAGCAAAGATGCTGCAGCAGACATTGATTATGATGCAAATTACCAAACAGCTCTCCCTTTTGATTACTGATTTTGGTCAAGCTCAGTGCAATTCTTTTTATGCTGCTGCTAGGGAGGGATTAAAGCTCTTTGTATGAGGTGTCAGTGTTAAAGCCAGCCATCAGCATCTTGGAAACAATGTGTGTGGTGCTCAGCTGGGCCATGTGAAGTTGCACACATATCCCATGCTAGTCATTCCCTTGGCTGCAGGAGGGGTTGTCTTGTGCACTCGTGGGCATGTTCCAGCCCAAGATGCATCTTTCCACATGTAGAGATTGTGGGTAACCTTTTTTTTTATTTTATTATTATTATTATTATTTTTGGTTGTTTCTGTCTACAAATGCAAGCTAGGAGGGAAATCTTACAGGAGGCTTTTGGTTGTTTCACCACTATGTCATGCTTGGTATAGTGGAGGAGGCACCGAGTAGAGAAATGCCTGTTCTGCCTCATTCGTTTCACGTTTGTCTTGCCACTGGATATTTTAAGCTGCTATCTAGCTTTCCAGTCCTTTCAGCAGTACTAATGAAAAGCCACTAACACAACTTCATGCTATCCATATGGATTGTGGAGTGAGGGAAGGTGAAAAGAACTCTGGACAGTTTTTGTTGCAGAACTGAAAGAATGAGAGCAAAGTCCCATGAGAAAAAGACTTAAGCTATATGAAGGCTAGGATCACTTTCTTAGTTTGTTTTTCTCCAATGCATGTAAAATTTCCCCATCTGTTGTGGCCTTTCCTGGTTGGAAGTGATAATTTTCCTGGTTTGGGGCTAAAAGGTATGCAAACCCTCTGGGACTCAGGCTGGCTCTGCTGCCTGGTTCTTGCTGGGGGGGCAGGAGCAGCCCACAAGGTACTGGAGCCTCCGCTCTGACAATCGATGCTGACACCCGAGGGAGCTGTATGATGAACAGCACTGCTGGTAAGGGCTGTCCAAATAATAATCTGGCTCGATGTGATAGTGAATTATTCTGGGGGCAGACCATAGTTAAGTGTTTTCTTATGACTTGGAAGACTTTGGTTCCCAAACATATTTGTACCAGCATATGAGGCTTCAGTTAGATGCACTGCAGGCAAAAAGCCCCAGTCTGGACATGAGGCACCCAAAATGCTGTACATCTAATGACTAGCACTTCAGTGCCATTTCATAGCAATTGCAGTTATTTGGGGACTCCTCTTTGGTTATGATGACACTATAGATCTTATAAAAGTGAGCTGAGGTTACCATAATTATGAGACTCTATTAATTTAATATGATATTGCTACAGGGTCTTTTTGTGGATTGTCTGAAAAGATTAATATTCTTTAACAGAAACACTTTGGCAAATCAAGTAACCAGCTCCCATTCTTCCACTCCACCCTGCATTTTGGGATCTGACATTTACTTTTTCTGTCATGTCTCTAGGTTCATCGTACCACATTCATCGGCATGGCATGAGATTTACACACACACATTCTTGGAGTTTTGCTATTGATTTTTTAATATACTCTGCTTTCTAGGGCATTGTGTTTTCCTATTTTTTAGGCCTACTATTACAAAAATAAAATGCAAGACATTGTTGATGGAAATGAGTGGGTTGTGTAACTGACAGCTTCAGGGCATTTTGGAAATTCACTGAGCAGACTAAAAGGGAAGTTTCCCTGAAATGTGGAACAGAAGACATTTGTTCTCAGCTGTGAGGGAAAACCTATTATAAATCCAGCCATCTCCCCCATACCAGAGTGCTGGTCTCTGTGCTTCTATCTGTGAGTACCAGGCCTCTGTAGTATAATTTGTAGGCTTCTACTTTCCATTGGGTAGTACTGATGGGACCCAGATGGCTACCGTCAGGTATATTAGGTGTATATATATGAGGGTTTCATTTCCAGCTCTGAGGAAATGTGGGACCCTGGATGTCTCCTCTCCTACTTCAGCCCCCCACAAAGCTGTCCTGGTTCTTGCCCTGTGATAAAGGCTGGTGGGCTCTGGTGATACAACCTGGGTCTTTGTCTTCCCAGCTCTTATCCAATTCAATGTTTTTAATACCCTAGCTTAAATTGTTCTTAGCTTTGGTTTTATGAATCAGGTTATGCTTTGATGAAATAACCAGTCCTGTGTAAATTTTATTAAAAAGATGAGCAAATAAATACAAAATGAAACAGGTGTATTACTGATGAGGTAAACTTCACTAAACTAGTGGAATGGAATAATGCAGCAATCAAAGGCTGTGATTAAAACTGAATCTATAAATCAGTGGATTTAAGTTTACCTTCTATTTTAATTTGGTGAATGGTTATCAAATTCAACAATAGGACTGATGCTGAGAGGAATTACTCTGCACTGGTCTTATTTGAAAAACATATGGAGGAGCATATATCATCCTTTCTCAACTGATGATTTAAACCAATGCTTTGGTGAAGAGAGCCCTTCAGCTGGTGGAGAGCACAAGCATATGGGCAGTAAAAGCAGACGGGACATTAAATAAAACACTTCCCAGGGAGGTACCTCAGTGCAAACAAATGCAGAAAATTGACTTGCCTGTATGTCTTGCATAAAATTATCAACATTTGCAGCAAATGCATGACCTTGTCAGGTCTTGTTCTATTCTCCCAGTTCTGCTATTTTCCTTCAATAATGTTGAATCTTCCAGCAGACTTGCTCTGAAAGCAGTGATTGAGTTATATGCAACTCTTTAGATCTTTATGTTGCTCAGAACAGGGAAATATTCACAGCCTGGTATTCTCTTTCAGGTTCTTACTAATAAACATATTAATATCTACATCTATTACAGATCCATTTCTAGCAGGAAGGGAATATACAGGGGGAGGGAAGAGGGAAAGAGAGTTGGAGATCATGCTGTGGTCTCATCTCCATGTCTCTTGTGGTTATCACAGCAGTGCTTGGAGAAATTTGGGAAGAGGTGATCTAGCTATTGCCCACCTCTCTGCTTCTGCACCAGTGTCTGTGTGAAGCAGTGTCCTGCCTTGCCAGTATAATCCTTCGTGGCACGGTGAAGGTTATAATCAATGACCTTTTTACTTTGCAAAACCTGCTCAGTTAGCAGTAAGCATGTGTTCTTTCAGAAATGCTCTGATAGCAGTGTGAGGGCAGGGAAGGGGAGGCCAGCCAGGAACCTTGAGGTCAGCTTTGTAGCTGAGGCAATGGATGTAAAAATCTCCATATGCTGAGAAATCATTTAAAGAAAAAGTATTAACCTAATTAGCCCACTTGTCTCTTCTGTCTTCAAGCATCTTTCTAACAACAGTTATTTCTTACCTTAGATTAGGGAACTAATACAAGTTAACGTCATAACTTGTGTCTTAGAGTCTTTAGAAGTTGTCACGTTTTAAAATAACCTTTTCAAATGTTGTCTGCAGATGTGTGCACTGTGTGTGTATGGGCTAGGGAATTTCATTGTGCTAAGCTGACATAGCGAACACT
This sequence comes from Heteronetta atricapilla, assembly GCA_011075105.1. Taxonomy (NCBI): domain Eukaryota; kingdom Metazoa; phylum Chordata; class Aves; order Anseriformes; family Anatidae; genus Heteronetta; species Heteronetta atricapilla. Next base: position 14,027,703 of record CM021745.1, on the reverse strand, counting down.
AGATTCAGATCTACTTCCTTTGGTAGGAAGGTCAAAATAAGGCAACAAAAAATAATCATGAATTTAATCACAAAAACTATTGGAAAACTGGAATTTGCTCACAGGTAATGTGGGAGTTGCCCCTGAGAGAAGCAGTCACACGGAGGTCACACGAACAACTGCAGCTGTATGTTGAAACAAAACTGTACGGCTGAGCAAGGCTTTATGTAATCCAGGCTGCAACAAGGACTGCAGATATTCTTGCTAGCAATCTCCTCTCAGAGCCCTACAGTATATTCAGACCAGTTTAATTAGTTCAGTTCCATGCAGTTAGTCTGCTAGAATTGAGAACTCCTGAATCTCCCTCAGATATTGGTAACACTGGCTAAAAAAGTACTTTGAAGGCTTTTGCAGACCCTTTCTTATCAGAGCTGTAGGAACTGCCTCTCTTCTGCCCCAGGCAGTTGGTCAAAGCTTAAATGCATTAGGAATGCTGCTGAACTGAAGAGCAAGAGCAATCTAAAATGTGAAATCTTTCACTGATGAGTGCCTAAATCCTTTGTTTTAAATGGGAACGTGATGTTCCCAGATTCAAGGATGTGATCTAGTGGAAAACAGTTAAAGTCAAGCCAAGTACCTAGTTCTGAGTCAGTAAAATTAAACTCCAGAAAATCCTGATCTTTGAGCTCTCCATCTAGCAGAAATATTAGCAATTACCTGGCAGAAAATCTTTAAGCTGAAAGAGCAAGACTCATTTGGCATTGGGGAGTGCCCCTCAGAACTAGGCACTGCCTGTCCTGGGCTTCTGTCCAGAGTTTTTGTCACTATAATGTTTATGAAGAAAAATTGTAATGCATCTCTTATGAGAAAAAGATAGCTCTAAGATTTCAAGGTTAATTAAAACCACGCTGACAGTGGAAGACCAGGAACTGGTGTAATCCTGAATAGCCAAGAAACTAGAGGTGCTAGCCTGACATGGGAAAGGGAAACTACCAAGTGCTCATCTAGGTAGGAATTTTGGCCAAGGTTGCAAGATGTGGTTAGCTGCCTAACTGGTGTTAAGATGTCATTGATGAAGTAAGGCTGTTCTGTATGCAAATGCAGGCACACAGTACTATCTGCCAGAAGATGGCACTCAAAGTATGGCATGCTACAAATCTCAGAGTCCTATCTGCTTGCTCCTAATCTACTGGGTAATAGTTTATGCAGATGCAGACCTAGAGGTGACAAAGTTATGTATAATCAATACAGCCTATGGTTTTGTGAATGGCTACAGCCATATGCCTCAAAGGGGTCAGTCATACAGGAAAATAGGTTTCTTTTCTGCAAATGAGAAGTCGCAGCTGAAACACTTAGTTTCTCTGAGGGGTCTGAGTTTTGTTGCACAAGTCTGGCTGTGCATCTCTTGGGAAAAGAAATCTGCCCTCTGGATAGCACAGTTCCACTGCATTGCATGAGTTTATTGAAGGTATACAATTCCCTGTCTAATACTCCATCTGTATTTGCATCAATCTGCTGCACCTTGAATATAATTGACATTTTCATGCTTCAAGACAAAACGTAAATGTGTGGAGAAATGTTTTGTGGATTTTCTTTTTTCTTTTTTCTTTTTTTTTCTGAATGAATAAAAGATCCCCTGAGGAGTCCCAGGACAGGTAATCCATCTGAGCACCTAATTCAGGCCTATTGCAGAATTAGTGTGGCTCAGTGGACTTTTTTTGTAACTCTCTGCTTGATTGTGCTAAATGCTGCCAGAGTCCAGATCTCTACCCCGGATTATAGCAAGGATGAGATAGACTTCTGTGCTAAGGAGTGACCACAGTCTGGGACCCAAGTATAGTGCTGCTAGTTTTCTTAAGGTGCACAGTTCTCTTTTGTTTTCTTATAAGCAGTCTAAGCACACACACAGGAACAGTTAGAGCTCAACCCAAACCCACTCAAGAGTGTGAGGAGGCAGCATTGGAGAGCACAGGCAGACTTCAGGGTGTCCCCAGGCCTGTGATACAGCCCTGTCACTAACCAGAGTGTCCTGGCATGGCTGAGTCCTCTGGATCAGGATGACAGCCAAAACAGGCGTCCATTTTCTCCTGATTCATCAGGGAACCTAGCTCTAATTGCACAACCTGGGGTTCCCTTTATGCTTATGCACTTCCCACAGCTTAAGCTCTTAATGAATTGTAGTCATCAGGCTGCAATGTGCCGCCTTAGTGGAGTAGCTTCTTCTGACTTCTGACTGCTTTGGGGCAGATCTGGGACTGTTCCGCCTCTGAAGGGTTGGATGTAGGGAGCTCTTCTGTAGTCCTTGAGGATTTGAAGCTGTCCTTGGGCTCTGTGAAAGTAACACTGTCAGTTACATCTTGATTTTCATGAGATGGAGAAATAAGGTAGAAAGAGCTCTTCCTCAGTTCGTTCTTTCTGCTCAACTTTGGGACCTCAGTTTGGTAAAAAGACACCCCTGAGTTACCAAGAATTCATGAGCTTTAGGCTAGAGAAGAGCACAAGGGATCCAGTTTTCTACTGGATAGAAAGTGGCAAGCTCTGCTTTGTCCTTACAGCTGGAGCTTTAAGTGTGCCACTGGTGATCCCTGACTTCCCTGAGGGTTCACAGCCTGCAGACAATTGTGTGTTGCCACAAGGCACTTCGGCTAAAATCCCTGCAGAACCTGGCAAATGGGGGACCAAAGAAAAGTAACAGCCCTGCTGGACTGGCCTGGGAGGTGCTGGAGTGCAACTTGACTTACTGTGAATTACTCAGGGCACCCTGGCTATCCAAGAACTACTGAGGGTTTTATTTAGTTTTGCTTCAAGGTTGGCCCATATGTTATGGACTGCTTCTTTAGAGGTAGCTCTCTAGGGTTCATTGTTTTCAACAAAAGAAAGAAGCTAATTGTGAGAGCTGGAGGCCTGATGGCCAGGAAGCCTTTGGAAAGTAAAGTGAGATGCTATGTTAGAAAAGGGAAGATCTGAAAAAGAGGCAAATTAGAAATAGGAACAAAAAATGTAAGAGAAATACCATGACCTTTTCAGAAAGGCTGGATTTTGATCAGTCTTCTGAAGTTCGATTGCCACTTCTGATACTTCTCAAACTGCATTTCTTCTTCATGACTTCATGTATGTCCATCACCTGATCTCTGACCCAGCTGACAGGGAGTCTTTTTCCCCCCTGAGTCTGTTCTGAATAATTTTATACTTTTTATTTTAATTAAAAACTTTCCTAGAAGCCTGAATGCCATTTGGGTAGAAATCCCACTGGTGCCAGTGCTGTCTGCAGACTGATGTGTGCCCCCAGGAAAACCTGCCTTTGTCATCCAGCCTTGGTGGCAGTCCTTGTGATGTTTGGTCACCTGTTGAAGCTCAGCATGCCACTTGTTCCCATGCTCCAGCTCTTTAGTTCTATGTTGTCTGTGGCATCTCAGGGGACTCTTCAAAGGCCCTTGTTGTAGGCCTCTGTCAAGCAGTGTCTGTAGATAATGTATTGGTGCCCAGGTCCCGGCCTTCAGGTCCATTTCTGTCTCCTTCCTTCCCCTCTTGACAGGCTCTGTTCAATTGCCCTTGTTTCTGTGTTGTCTTCTGTACACCTCTGCCCTGGATGCTGCCTACAATTACTTTTACACAGGGCTGTAACTCATCTTTGCTGTGTTCAGAAAGCTTGCAGCAATGTATATAAAACCTGTCTGCTACTCTAGTGTCCTGTTACGTGTATGCTTAACTTGACTGATCTCAGGGTATTGCGTATGCTAAGTGCATCTGCAATGCATGTAAGTGGAGGGCTATTAGTTCCAGGAGAAAACCATGAATCAATGCAAGAAATTAGGTAATTTAATGTGATTTAGTGGTATGTGAGGGGGAGGGTGTCTTTTTAGAAACATTTTAAAATTCTATAGTTTCCCCAGAATTACTACAGAACTCTTGCTCTATCCTTATTGTTGTATGCCAAGTATTTTTAGAGTATGGTTTAAATCACTCTTGCAAACATAAATTAAAGTCCTAAATAGCTTATCACTTCCAGACTTTACTTGGAAATCTTAGAAACCTTCCTTTCCAACTTGTGGATTATTATAAGGACAAATGTGCCTTGTGCCATTAACATGGTAAACCTGTAGAGTTTTCCTCCAGTCTCACATATGACTGTTACCTCTATATACTATCATTTATTTAACTGGGCAATGATATTTTTATTATGTTAAATAAACACCAAAGTTTTCCATTCTCTTCATTGCTCAAGTTATCAAAGAGAAGCCTGAATCTGAACATGCAGCAGCATAGTGGGTTTCCCTCTTCCCCGCTCACAAAAACTGAACACTCCACAAAAATTAGTAGCAAAATACTGTAGGTGTAGAGACAGAAATGGACTGGGAGAATGTTAATTCTGTTGCATTTATTAAATGACACAAAAAGGGAAGAACTAAATACTTAGAGCTTGTAAAATCCCTAGTAAATCTGCAACTGAAACCTTTGTTTTACAGGTTGTTTCCACAAATGCATTTATATAAACAAAATGTTATACTATGTTTTGTTCCACTGTTATAAATAGTTAAAGAACAAAATAGGAAGGCATTAGCAGTTAAAGGAGAAACACATTTAAGGATAAAGTAGAGAACTGATCACTCTTTATTAGCTTAATTATTGTGTGAATAGTTTCTGAGAAGAATCATAGAATGATCTGCTGTCATAAAATGGATTAATCTCTGTACTGGAAGTTCTATGCTGCCTTTGAAAAAATCATTTGTGGTGCATTAGGTAATAGAGTGAAGTGATAGTTTGTCTAAATTTATAATTCTCCTTGATAGAGATTCATTAGTAAGTGCCTTCTTGAGTCTGGCTTGGCTTGCATTTAAAGTCTTTTTGATTGTTTGCCTTGAGTAAAACTTAAAACTTTCCCAGTTTCTTTTAGTCAAATTTTGAAGCCTTCAAACTTACTAGACTCTTTAATGTGTAGAAGTGGCTAGACAGACAGACTACATTTCCAGAGGGACCCCAAAGCAGCAGGAGAAGGCTTTAGGGTTTATCTATTAGGGTTTTATTGTTGCACATGTGGTGGCTTTTGTGTGTGTGTGGTATTTTTTCTTGTGTGCTTTTTTCACTATTTTGGTTTGGTTTGATCTCTAAGAATCTCTGGTCCAGGCAGTGGCCATGCTTGTAGAGTCCTCGGGCAGCTCCGGCTCATGCTGTGCTAGCCTAACACAACCTTTGTACCCAGGAGCTGCCTCTTTGGGAGGGAAGCCCATGGATGGCTGGGAACGTGCACGGGAGGAAAAATTCTCTCAAAGAGGTTTCTGCAGAAGAGGGAAAGCTTGAGGGGAGGCAGGCAGCTCCCCTGCTGCTTCTGATAACAAAATGAAGCTTAGAGGACTGGAGAAGGTTTTTGATCATGTTAAATCTTGCAGAGGAGGAGAAACATCTACAAATCCATTAAAAAACCTTAGTGGAAGTGCTTTTCCATGGCTTTAGGAAGAATCTGGCCCTCGCTGTGGGGTCTGAAGCAGAGGATTAGCATCTTCAGAGGGAAATGGATGCCATGGAAGGCTGTCAGGGCTAAGAGTCTACCAGCTCTGTCCTTACTTTAGTTTTCTATCCTGCTGTGTACTGAAGAGTGTCTATGTAACAGTTAGCCAGGCAAAGATGCAAAAACCTTGTAATTAAGCAGGACGCATCCCCTGTTAAAAGGCTGTTGCCTTGCCTGGTGCAACCTGCCCTGCTCTTGAGCTGGAAATGGAGCAGTTGCAGCAGCACACCTGAGTCATGGGGGTAACATAGAGGATGTTAAATGCTGTGTTAGGTGCTTTATAATACTCTAGAGTTCATCAAACAGCATGAAGAGCTGACTGTTTGCTTTTTTAAAAAATGAAGGGAAACTGAGGCTGAGGTACAAAATGACTTTCCTGAGCAGGAGATGGTTCAAAGCAGCTGTGGGGCATGGGGTAGGCCTTGCACCTGTGCTATCCTGTGTGTCTTGAGCAGTGCTGTCTCCTGCTACAACAATGCATTTGGGTTCCTCTTGCTGACCTAGAGCAACGTGACTGCAGAATGTTCAGAGGGTTCCTACTGAATGTACTTCCACTGAGAAATACTCCCAGGTTCAGCCACTGAACACTACCTCTAACAGGAGTCCCCTCCCTTCTCATCCCTGCCAGAGGCTCCTCAGAAAGCTCGCTGCCACAGTAATTCTGCCTTCTGTCAGCAAGGCTTCACTGTGCCGTAGAAATGTCACCTCCTGTTCTACCTGCATGCGTCTCTGACACAGATATTTATCCAGCCCTGCAGGGCCAGCCTCGTTTCCTGGATCCAAAACATCTTCTTCCGTCTCCTTCATACATCATCACCAGCAATGCACAGATATTAATAAAACTCAGACTCACAGAACGATTATTGTTGGTTATGTCAAATAAATTTAAATGTTTTTCCCTCTCTGGTAAATCATACATGACAGACTTATGAAATAAGTTATGCTGACTTCTGAGGACTGGAATTTTGTGGCTAACAGCTGTTGTTTTTAAAGAGTGACTTGCCTTGGCTGGAGGAAAACAAAGGCAGATGAACATAATGTGATTTGTGGAGTTGCTTAGTGTAGGCTTGTCAAACAGGGCTGTCTAAACCCTGGTTATAAATATGGGGCACTTGCTGGTTTGTGACTAGGAGAAGCTTTTTATGCTGTCACGTTCGGCTTCTGCTTCAGAGAAATCAGCTTTCTCTCATCCGAGAGCATCCCACGCTTTTTCAGTAAGCAGCATCAGATGTGCGCTAAATTAAATCCCAGGGCTTTGAGTTCAGGAGGTAACTCTGTCTGGTAGAAGACTGAAAGCAGATTGTGAGCAGCTGGAAGGAGGCTACCTGGCACCGAGTGAAGAAAGACCTCATCTAGGTACCAGGCTGGGGCTCCGGGCATCTCATGCTCTGGGAGGATGAAGGAAGAGCTGCTCCTCAGTGCTCCAGAGTCCACAGGGAAGCCTGACCTCCCTGGGTGTGGTGGCCCTGTGGTTTTCTCAGGTGAGTTGGATGTTTTCATTTTAACTCAAATCTAGATTTTTCTCTTAAAAAAATACCTAGCAGACTTCCAGAGGGCCACCAAACTTCCCTCCTGCCCTTCCCTATTCCACTTGCGTGCTCCTTGCTCAAACCTGTCTTTCTGCTTATTTTACCTCAAGGAGCTCTGCTAGCTCCTCTTGTTCTGCCCCCATCGTTTCATTAGGTTCTAACAAGGCATCCAGGTTCTTGAGTTTGGAAACTTTGACACCCAGAGGTAGCTTTGTGGGGTGTGACCAGGAAGATATCTAGCTTGTGCAAGACCATTGGACTTCTCCATTTGCTTCTGAAGTGAAGCTGGGCTTACCCTTTTGCTTAACAGCAAACAATTCTTCCCTCTCCCAGGCCTGCAGTTAATATCCTCTTGAATTATTTGCTCCGAACAAGTTGGATGCTCTCAACTTTTGTCACCTTGAACATAGGGTTAACTCGATTTGCAGGAAGAAATCTTCTCTGAGTGGAGCACACTGTGTTTAGATGCTGTAGTCATTGCTGCACTCCTCAAGAACTCAGGTGCTGCTAACCTTGGAGAGGGATGACATTAAGTTACGTTGCTTTTGTACGGAATCCCGTTTTGACAAAAATGTCCTCCAAAAGCAGACAGTAGCTCTGCTAATGTATTTAGGCTTGTAAAATGGAAGAGGACATGGAGAATTCTGAAATCCTGTGACTGGCCCGATGATGAAAGGCCTGCACCTCAAAACTGCTGCTGACGAACACCTCAAACACAGAGTGCTGCCCCAAAACAGTACGGTGGCTCCCCTTTTATTTCTACATCGGCTCTGAGCAGCAGCAATGCAGCCAGCCAGGTGGAATATGTAACTGAGCTTCCAGTCCTGAACTGTTCCCCAAGAACAGGGAAACTCAGCAAGGTGACAGCAGAGTGGGAGTGTGTAGCAGTGCTGCGCATCTCTGTGATAAATAGTGCACTGCAATTTCAAGAGCTGTCAAGCAAGCACCTCTTGCCTCCATTAAAAATCAGTGTTTACACAGGAACACCAAGAGCAAGGAGCCCTGAGTTTATTTGGTATTCAAAGATGCAAAGAGGAACATAAATAATTTGATATGCATACCGACAACTCCAGGCACTGCCATAGCCCCAGTTTCAACAATGTAATGGACAGTATGTTATCTCGTAATGTGTTTTGAGATCAGAGCTGATTTAAAGGTTATTCTTTCTGGGAGAAATTATGATGTAATTGAATTTATCTTGCCTTTATCTATTCAAGGAAGCATAAACACAGTTTAAGGGAGAAAAATACATCAAGGAGCTAAATTTTTATTATCAGTTTGTATAAAGGATAGAAATTATTCCAACAACCTTCCTCCACCAAGCAATATTACTTGTTGTGTAATTGAAGTTCAGACTGGAAAGTAGAGACTCTTCAGCAGATGAATCTCTACCTTCAACTCAGAGGGATGGCTGAAACGATAGTGGGGTGAAGCAGCAAAGAGCAGGGAAATAATCAGGTTTATCTAGAATGAATTAGAAAATAATTATGTGGTGTTTAAGGGAAAAGGAATCACTCAGCTGAGAGACAAATAGCAATAGCATCCCCATCTTGTGAAATGGTAGATAATGCTCTTGGTGAGAAACTGAGTAGATGGTAACTCCTGTCTGTCAGTTGGCCAGGACTGGAAGAAGCCTTTATCCAATTAATGGGTGAGGAATGAGCATGGCAGGAGCCATCATCTTCTGAGAGTTGTGGTCCAGGGCTGCTGGTAAGCAGCCTGTGCCCTTCCCAGGGTGTGTGTGGCCTCCCAAGTATGGTGGCCTGGAAGAGGAGCAAGAAGTGATCACAGAATCACAGAATTTCTAGGTTGGAAGAGACCTCAAGATCATCGAGTCCAACCTCTAACCTAACACTAACAGTCCCCACTAAACCATATCCCTAAGCTCTACATCTAAATGTCTTTTAAAGACTTCCAGGGATGGTGACTCCACCACCTCCCTGGGCAGCCTGTTCCAGTGCCTAACAACCCTTTCAGTAAAGAAGTTCTTCCTAACATCTAACCTAAAACTCCCCTGGTGCAACTTTAGATGTCTGTATGTCATCCACCCTTGGCTGGTTTTGGTAGGTCACTTCTGTGCGCCTGGCTCTGAGGCTTCATGCTCATGTACCCATGTACAGGAGACTCTTACAGCGTAGCGAGACAAAGCTGACTGCAGAAGAATTGGATGTCAATTTCATGACCAGATTATCTCAAGCGATTTTTAAAGGGAAGATTGCCCTTAGCTGTTAAAATAACACTCCTGAATGTGTCTCTCTTTATATCTTGGTTTCCTTGCCCAAATGCTGCTATTTTGATAAAGGGAAAAGAATTCATTTACCTCCAAGATAACATTTTATGCTAAATTTCAGCCAGATGGTACAGAAAACAGCTGAGACATTATAGCCCCCAAACTAGGCTTTAAATAGAAATGATAAATTGCTATAAAGCTGCCACTAGCACTGTTCTAACAATGGAGGAGTTATTTCTCCATTCGCTTTCCCATTCCTTATTATTTATCTCCTGTTCTTCATCATCCATGCCAGGTTCTCCTACTGCTTGTTAGAGGGAAGGAATCTATCCTCCCCCTCAGGAGCAGCAGAATTTCATGCTTTTCTTCAAAACTCAACTTTTAACAAAAATTTTCTGAAATATGTGGTTTGGTGCTTGATCTCCCCTCCCCTTGTACTTCCTCCAAACTGGTCTCATGCAGCCTGCTCGACTCCTCTGAGATACCACGCTATGATGCTATGGGGTTTCTTCCTTGCTTCCCTCCTACCCTGCTGAGGATCTCTTAGGCCAGCGGATGCTTCATACCCCTGCTCTAAACCTGTGGGACAACAAAGCTCTTCTCAAGGGGTGTTTTTAAAAAGCAGCACTTCAGCAAAATATTTACTCTCTCAGTCTGAGAGCTTCCAAAGCCTGAAGTGATTGCACAAGGACTGAATGTTATTTTAGTGGCACTTAAGCACAGTCAATATTTGGACAGCACCGAGGGGAAAAAAAAGAGCAGCCTGAGTGCTGCTTACACAGGGCACAGGCAGAGAGAGCCCGCTGTTTGTCCTCTGTATTCAGGGATGCTCCCTGGTGAGGTCTTTACCTTCGTTAAGTCAGCCACTAGGAAAATGTAGTGTACTGAAAAAAGCCCAACTCTGGGAGGTTTTCAGCTCCCCAGAGGTAATAAAAAAGCAAATAGGACTGCTGGCTGCTCTGCAGTCTGTGTAACTTGCTGTGTAACTCCTCCAGTGTTCGCAGGGCTGAGCCTGGAGCCTCACCAAGCTGCCCTTCCACGCTCTGTTATCTGCTCAAAGGTGATAGCACAACAGTGCATGGTTTTCATTGCCAGCTTAGGTCTCCCCATGCTCATATCCTCCACCTTTGCTCCTGACCTTTGCCCCTTTCAGTGCAAAGAGCAGCGATGGCGAGGTCCAAAAGCAAAGATCTGACCTCAGCTTAGCACAAGGTCTGTCCCTGTTCCCTGGGGGATTGCTGACAGAAACAGGGATGTGCCCACTCCTGGCGTCCTGTGGGGCCCTGTGACTCCCAGCTTAACACAACTACTGATCAGTCTTTTCCTCACTTTCCTTGTGATGCAATCTGGGGTTGTGGTGTCACAGCTATGTACACTGCAAGTGCAGTATACATATGTGAACTCTGGGCTTCATTTTCACTACTAGGGAGAAAAGAAATCTATATTTTTGCTATATGCATTGGTTCTGTTAAAGGTGCCAGGATACTGAGAGTTAATGAATTAGATGAACTGTGCTTGTGCCATTGCTGGAGCTCAATAGTCCCCAAAGATTTATTTTATCTTTATGGACTACCTTTCTGATACTATTCAATAAACCAGCTTTCCAACTTAATGCATCATTGCTTCTGGATGACAACAAACTCTGAAACCCACTCAAAGCCCAGCTGATTTTTAATATTTTAATACATGCATTTTTGTGTCTTGGTTCCATGAGTTTTTTGCAGTGTCTGTGTTCCTTCAGGTGACAGCAGTACTCAGCTTTGCTTCACTATTCTCACACCTGCACATAAAGTCCAGCATAGCACAGCTGACAAGCAAGGAATAGAGAAGCAAATGCATTGACTGATACAGAGTAGTACTGGAAAATCAATCTGATGGAAAACAAAAGCAGAATACCTCTTGGTATGATAAAAATTGCTAGTGGCTAAGCAGTTATCACCTGAGCTGCCCCAGGGGAAAACAAAGTTTGATTCCCCAGCTGGAAAATTTTAATGTGATGCTAGTGAACAGTTTAGATGGAAACAATTTTTGGGGATGAAGAGTGGGGAAAGCACTTCCTTCAAATGCTTCCTTGTATACTGATAGCAGGAACTTTTCTCCTGAATTTCATGAAATCTAGAAGGAATCCTCCTGGGAGCAGAAGCTGCCTTTGCTTGTTGAGTGGTGCAGCTGTGCAGAGAGCAGTGTCTTTGCCCTGGGACCAGAATAGCAATTGGAAGGGTAGGTAGGACAGCACCATCGGTGTGAGCCTGTGATTTAACTACAATTTAACTACCATTAAGGGAAAACTGTATCCCCAGAACACTGTTGAATGAGGGCAAGGAGAGAAGGACTGAACCATTTAGGAGCAGTTCAGGAGGCCCCTGAAGAAGTTGTATTTCTCTTCTTGTGGCAGTCGATCACTTACAGTGGGCTACTTCTCCCTGAGCACTTAAATGAGAGGGTTTATAGTGTGCAGGCTTCTTGAAGTCCAAAGAGTGTCCTGCCACAAGCAAACACAAAACCAGAAGCCATCCTATAGCTGGCTTTTCTAGAAGGCCTGAAGTATCCAAAATACAGACATTTCCCTGCAAAACCCAGCAGACACCACCATCACTGCCACCAGCAGAGGGTGGGATAATCTCACCCCTCAGCGCTCAGGGCTGGACCCATGCTTGCTCAGCAGGCAGGTGATGTGCACAAGGGTAAGGGCTAAATGTGCTCAGATGGCAGTGATGGGCTCTCCCGAAGGCTGCCTTGTCACAATGCATTGGCTGTAGCAGGCCTGGGGGTTGAGTGGGAAGGATGACACAAATGCAGATCATCATACCATGTGTACTGCTGTGGCATGAGACAGGTAACATAAATATGCAATTCACTAGAGAGAAGGCATACTGAACATCAGGAGAAAATAAAAACAGGTCAGACTTATGTTCATTCATAGCAGGGAAGGTTCCTCCCACCCCACTCAAGTGTGGCCAAATACCTTTGATGCAAGGGATATGCAAAGGGATTTAGACTGGATCCTCTGGCATGAAATTACTCAGAGCATGTGGGCTCTGGGCTTGGCTGGTTGGTGTGAAAATTCTAAGTCATGTGTTGTCACAAAATGGCCTTATCTGCATTCTTCCTCTATTAAACTGCACAATACTCTTGTACTGGGCATGAAGTCATGGCTCTCTACAGCTGAGTGCTGAAATTCTTGGGGCTGAGATGCATCTGATGTACAGGTGACGGTGCTGAGTGCATTGTGTGGGGAGTAGTACACAGGTGACAGCTGTGCACCGGAGAGTGAGGAGATACGTCGTCATGTTTTGGATGAGAAGAGAGCAGAGAAGTGATTTTGGTGGCCATATAGGAGCATCACTGGCCAGGCTCTGGTTTCCAACAGGAGTATAAAAAAAACAGTTCTAATTACTGGAGGAATTTCACATGTGGCTATGCTAATTATTTGCATCTCTTCTTATTTTGCCACACTTGGAGAAGAAGCACAATCATCTAAGCCTGTGATTAGATTTACATGATGAAGCCTTGAATCTGACAAGATGTTAATTCTTTTCTAATTCTTAGTTTAATCCCTTAAAACAAAGAATCTCAAGGCGCATTAACACGTTAATGATTTGAAGAGCCTTAAAATGCCCATCATATAAATAAGAGTCACTACACTCATTAGAGAAATGGAGGGAGCTGAAGTACGTGTAATGGCCACAGGCTTGTTATCTGACTGTGAAAAAGCAATGTCAGGTGTGGGATGGGGGTCTCAATCCTTTCCTGTCCCCTGAGGCCCAGTGGTGACCAAAGGCACAGCCTGCGGTCCTGTACCTTGCCAGGTAAGTCTACTGCTGGGCTGTGGAGTGACTTCCCAAAGCCATTCATTTCCATGGTTACAGTACTATTTCCATGGTGACAGCAAGAAGAACAGCAGAAGGGAGCAGAAAGTTGGACTGAGCAAAGTCCTTGTGGTAGTAGGTAAGGAAATGGGTGCTGCTGGGGCTCGCTTTGAGGCTGCGCTGAGGGCTGTGGCTGCATTGTCTCCCTTCAAGGCTGCAGTGGTGGAGTGGTGACAGCAGTGTGTTTGCTTGGTCATGCCACTGTGAGAGGTGAACTGCTCAGAGGCTGTGAGACTTGTGTGAGTGAATTGAGGCCAAAGCAGTGGGGAGCAGGAGAGGAGAGGATGCTTGGCTTCTTCAGGCAGCCCAGGCTGGGTTTCCTGCATCACCTGAGCTCTGCTTGCCCATTGTGGAAGAGGAATGGAAGCAAACTTCATCTACTCAGGGTCAGCACACTCCTGGCTGGGAGCAGGAACTGGACTGGGGAGCTCGGCTCTCATCCTGCTCTGCTCACCCCTTGATGTGGAAGTCACAGCAGTGTAGTACATGCTCTGAAGCAGCAGACTGCAGTCCCGTCATGACACTAGGGTGAAATTCAGCAAGCTGAAATCGGTGGCAGTAAATGAAATCTCTTTCAGGCCCTGATAAAGGCTTGTGGGGCCACCACAGCCATTAGAATTGGAGTTCAGGGGCAGATATGCCAAATCACGAGGTGTTGGCCTGTACAGGTGTAACGTTATCACAGTTCATATGTGGTCTGAATTCAGCTCATTTTAAAAACAAGCAGTAGGGGAATGAACGGGCATTTTCTAACACTGTTTGAACTTGCTGTCTATTCTAATTTGTATCTCGTACCAACAATGATGATTTAATTGCAACTTTCAGTCTTGAGGTTGATAGTCATTTTACTATGCTCACTAAAAAACAAATCTATTTTAAATCCTGGCAATTAGGGGTAAATGTCTCCCTTAAAATATCTAGAGCTGGGCAAATATGGGCAAATGCCTCAGCCAGTCTTTTTCTCCTCTCTGCAAACTGCACTTGAGCACAGTTTTGACTGTGCTCACGTTGCTTTTGTATTTTCTTCCCACGGATGCTCCATTTTTATTATTATTATTATTTTGCTGGCACATACAGTGCTCTGAAGTGGGCGTAAGGTAATGTTAATATGAAGTGAAGTGTTTTTCTTTCATGCTTGTCCCTAAGCTCCCAGCCTCCAACAGAATGGGATGAAAAACGACTACAAAATTTTCATATGCCTTCTTTCTCCCCATGTGCTTCCCCACAGTAGATAGGAAGCATTGCTAAAACTTGCTGTAACTTCAACAAAGCTTAAAAGGAAAGAAAATGACCATATTTCTACAAACACTTTTCCCAAGTTCAAAAAAAAAAAAAAAAAAAAAAAAGAAAAGAAAAAAGAAAAAAAGGACACAGCTGGGGCTGCATCCAGCACTGCTGTTCCCTGTAAGGACACCCTCCTTCAGAAGGCACAGTGTCCATTAAAGCGATTTCCACCTTCCCTCTTACAGAATGGTGGCCAGGGAGAGCTTATGAGCTGAATGGGCATATGCCAGGACAGCCAGGGACCTGTAATACCACCTTATCCTTGACTGCTTGCATCTGCAGCTGTTCTACATCTCCAAATTTTATTTCTCAGATATTTTTTAAATTGCTACATGTCTATGAAAAGCAGACAATAGGGTTCTCTGCTGGCCAGGAACATAGCAGGTCAGAAAGGTGAGAATAATAAAGTATTGTTTAATACACTGCAAAGGACACAGCAGATGTTTAACTTTCTTTTAATAAAAATGACCCCATGCCTTTTTATTAACTTCAGAGATGCATTAGTCTCTTCTTTGGAAGGCAGAAGAAAATACATCTATTTTAACAAAAATTAAAGAGTAAATTGCAGGAGGATGTTATAGTGGCTTATTTTCCCACTGAACAATCTGTAGGACTGAGTGATGCAGTAGCACAACTTTAATTATTAAAGGCAGCTTCTCTCAAGTCCTACTTGTATGTGCAGAACTAAACAGTACAAATTTGAACCCTGAACTACCCATCTTTTCCAACAAAATCAGCCTGCTGGCTTAGGTACATTAACTGCAGAAAGATCATGTGAAGTTTCTTGGAACTTTTTCCATGGGTGCACATGTGTAGGTGTATACAGATAAGGCTGTGTGTCTTGTTGATAGCTGAGATTAGATAAACTTCCACTGACCGCAAACTGCTGTCTTGGGTATGGAAATTCAGAAGAACTGGGACAATGCAGAATCTGCAGCTTGTGTCCTTCCTTCTGCCATTACAACGGGAAGAGATGCCATCGCCTGCTGCTTGAGAACGCTCTTTTCTTCCCAGCCCAGGTGGGTTCACTGTCTTGGTAAGATAATGCTGGCTGTGAACAAGAACCCCCACTGATGTCAACGTTCTAGGGCTTGTTGAAAGACCTGATTAAGATGGCAGCCTCTAGGAAGACACAAAACATGCTGGGCTTTGGGGTCACAAGTACCCCTGTGGTAAAATAAATAAATAAGCAAACACCTCTTGGCAGGGTCAGGCCCTGAACTCGGGATCACATCAGCAGGGTCAGGCCCTGAACTCGGGATCACATCAGCAAGAGACAAATTTGCTTTAACTGTACCAACATACAGACTTTAGCTTCAGAAAGCTACAAGCTGAAATTATTATTTTTGAAGACACTCCAAGTGCTGTACACAGTATGTGAAGTCTGTTTTTGACATCTTCCACTTTTATACCAAAAGGTTATTTGACACATTCCAGTTTGACATCCTTATAAAAGTATTTGAAGTGTTCCAGTAATATGAGAGTGCTTTGTAAAGCACACAGCTATTTTAAATTATTGTAGCACTTCATGCTTTTATAAGTACTTGAATTTGGACAGTTTTGTATCATGTAGAACAATTTCATAGTATTAGAGCTTATCAAACTTGATGAGCTGGAATTTAGAAATGATGAGGACTGTGGACGTGAACAATATATACATTTTTTGAAATTATTAAACTTTTTAAAACCTGTAACATCATCAGTAACATCATCCACTGTTACTGGGCTAGGACAGTAGCTATAAACTCTGACTGCTACACAATTCAAGCATATGTTACCATGGGACAATAAAAGTGGAAGAAATCATAAAGGTTAAACTACCAGGATTCAGGCCTATTGAAATAGGATTTAAGTGCTTCTCTAGACTTTTAATATCTGTTTGGCTTCTTTGTGCTGCAAAGATACTTTCAAACTCATAGTTTTTCTTATTTCGTGGTGTAGTCACTTGTCTGTGCTGACTGGCTACATTGACACTTCAGGTACAGAGATGGGGTTGAATTTCAGCACTTAAGGTGTTACTTGTCAGTAGTTGGAGGAGGGCTCTCAGCCTGCCCTACATGTGATTTGATACAGTAAGTATGAATGTGATGCTTGCAGTACTATTAAAATGTGGTGTTCAGCCATGTTGCTTCATAAGTGGGTGATTAAAAATTCATGCAATTAATAGGAAGCCTGTATGATGCCCACTAAGTCATCAGGGGTAACTCAAACATGTCTCTAAACTCTCCTTCCATTCTGTGAATGCTATTCCTGTTAAAATGATCTCAGAAATGCTCCTAGATGTCTGCCATCATAGATCACAGAATCACAGAATTTCTAGGTTGGAAGAGACCTCAAGATCATCGAGTCCAACCTCTGACCTAACACTAACAGCCCCCACTAAACCATATCCCTAAGCTCTACATCTAAACATCTTTTAAAGACTTCCAGGGATGGTGACTCCACCACTTCCCTGGGCAGCCCGTTCCAATGTCTAACAACCCTTTCAGTAATGAAGTTCTTCCTAACATCCAGCCTAAAACTCCCCTGGCGCAACTTAAGCCCATTCCCCCTCGTCCTGTCACCAGGCACGTGGGAGAACAGGACAACCCCCACCTCGCTACAGCCTCCCTTGAGGTACCTGTACAGAGCGATAAGGTCACCCCTGAGCCCCCTTTTCTCCAGGCTGAACAACCCCAGCTCCCTCAGCCGCTCCTCATAGGACTTGTTCTCCAGACCCCTCACCAGCTTCGTCGCCCTTCTCTGGACTCGCTCAAGCACCTCGATGTCCTTCTTGTAGTGAGGGGCCCAAAACTGAACACAGTACTCGAGGTGCGGCCTCACCAGAGCCCAGTACAGGGGGATGATCACCTCCCTAGCCCTGCTGGTCACACTGTTTCTTATACAGGCCAGGATGCTGTTGGCCTTCTTGGCCACCTGAGCACACTGCTGGCTCATATTCAGCCGACTATCAACCATCACTCCCAGGTCCTTCTCTGCCTGGCAGCTCTCCAACCACTCATCTCCCAGCCTGTAGCTCTGCTTGGGGTTATTGCGCCCCAGGTGCAGGACCCGGCACTTGGCCTTGTTGAACTTCATGCAGTTGACCTCAGCCCATCGGTGCAGCCTATCCAGATCCTCCTGCAGAGCCTTCCTACCCTCGAGCAGATTGACACACGCACCTAACTTGGTGTCATCTGCAAACTTACTGAGGGTGCACTCAATGCCCTCATCCAGATCATCAATGAAGATATTGAAGAGGACCAGCCCCAGCACCAAGCCCTGGGGAACGCCACTAGTGACCGGCCTCCAACTGGATTTGACTCCATTTACCACGACTCTTTGGGCCCGGCTATCCAGCCAGTTTTTAACCCAACGAAGCGTGCGCCAGTCCAAGCCAAGAGCAGCCAGTTTCTTGAGGAGAATGCTGTGGGAAACGGTGTCAAAAGCCTTGCTGAAGTCAAGGTAGACCACATCCACAGCCTTTCCCTCATCCACCCAGCGCATCACTTTGTCATAGAAGGAGATCAGGTTCGTCAAGCAGGACCTGCCCTTCATAAACCCATGCTGACTGGACCTGATCGCCTGCTTGCCCTGCAAGTGCTGCGTGATGACTCTCAAGAGGATCTGCTCCATGAGCTTCCCTGGCACTGAGGTCAAACTGACAGGCCTGTAGTTTCCCGGGTCAGTCCTCCAGCCCTTCTTGTAGATGGGCGTCACATTTGCTAGGCGCCAGTCAACTGGAACCTCCCCCGATAGCCAGGACTGTTGATAAATGATGGTAAGCGGCTTGGCCAGCACCTCTGCCAGTTCTTTCAGTACCCTTGGGTGGATCCCATCCGGCCCCATCGACATAGATGAGCCCTAGCCCAAGATCCTATTTAGTCCTTTAGGACTAACTTACTCTACCTCCTTCTGATTTAGAGTAGCTCTCGAAGCATTGATTTTTAGGATTTGAGTACTGTGCTCAGATTTACTGCCAAATCATAGCAGAGAACTCCTGCACCATCATATCCAACCAAGCTACTAAATATCTTCTCATACTAGATTCAGCTTTGCGGGACGGGATGGAATAGAGGTATACAGCAATGGCTCATGGTTCTTGTCATTCCTTACAAATGTAAGGTTTGGTTTTTGAATAAGATTTAATCCTTTTACAATCTGTGTAGTCCATGCTGTACAGTAATAATTACCATAACTAGAGGTTTTGTAATCTGCAGTGGTAAGAGATGACAGACATGTAACATGACCATGACAGGGCTGTACTTCATTGTGACTAAGACAGCTGCTGTGCTGTTTGTTGAACTTAGTGCCAAACTAAACCAAGGCATGGCCAGATTTGTGCCTCTTCTGCACTGCAGCTCTGAAGGGTCTGTGGAAGTACCTCCATGGGCCTTTCATGCAACAACATAGCTAAGAAATTAGAAAAGGCAGTAATTCATTAATTTTAAAACTGCTCACCTTGGATCTACGTATGAGACTGTAAAAGCTTGGGTTATAGCAGAGATTACTTCTGATTTTTTTTTTCTGCCATTTTAAGTAATTTACCTCTTACAATGCTTGTGCTATATTTACGAGCAGAGGAAATATTTTTGTGTTTTTAACTTATGCCTTTGGGGTGAAATGTCTGCTATTTGAGAGTAATCATCTGCCTCACCTTAGTCCTTCAGGCCTTTGAACAGACACATATGAGTTGTTTTGAATTCATTTCTAGAAGAACGAAGATGAAATCTATCACCTCCTAAATTGCTGGCTTGCAGCATTTAGAAGTTCCTATTTTACACAGAACAGATAAACTTAAACAAACAAGCAAGCAAACAAACAAAAACAGTTTATTCCATCCAGGCTAGTCAGTTAGGTTGAATTCAACCTTCTGAAATGTCTTCTTCAGGCTTTCATGCCTCCAGCCATATCTCAAGGCATGTTTGCACAAGCCAATGCAGAAATTCCATACATTTGTCTGCAGTTAACTCAAAATGATAAATTCCTATCCTTCAGGTCTTGATACACCTATGAACAGAGCCCTCACAGAGGATCACTTTTCCTTAATTACATAGAAGATAATGGAAAGGGCACACTCCCCATCTTACTCCAGAAACTCTAGTCTCAAGCCCAAACTATCGTCTGTTACTGCAGTTGCCTTCTCCTAACTACAAGCAGGATGAAAATGCTCTTCAAAATCTGCCAGTGTGTTCCCTATTATTTCACATACCACTCTTGACAGTTCATCCAGATTTTCCTGTGCAGGCTATTAATTTGTCAGGCACCTTTGTCAAAGTGATGCACTTAAAGCACAACTTCCTAAAATTCTAAACTGACATGAATTAATGGGATCCTATCCCCACATTTTAATTATTGCAACATCTGCAATAGTAATGTGCCTAAGAATTGGGGTTATAGAATGCTAGCCCTTAGCATTCTCTCTCTCCAGCTTCTGCAACATACCCTTGCGCAGAATTCTGCTTTTCAGATGCTTGGTTTAGAGACTAGTAGTTTATAGCATCTTGCTTGACAGTAAAGCCACTTGTCATTATGATCAAGTGGTTAAGAGTTTCTTATATATGCTATAGTCTTTCGTGTTGATACATGGTATTAACCAGTATGTATAGGTACAGCAGGCAGAACAATTCAGGACCTTAGGGTCTCCTGAGAGAGCCAAGAAAAAAACTACTCTTGAAAAGGTGAGAGGATAGATAGGAGATTGCGATATACAGCATTAAATGTGCAGATAGTCAAGTACATTTTACAGCTTTCAGAATCCATGTTATCTGTTTGAAGTTCCATTTTCAGAAGCCTAAGCAATATTTACTTTGTTTTCCCTTGTTCATTAAAGTATTCTATTTCCTGTCAAAAATGATTAATGGACTCTGTTATATTACTAAATCTGATTACTAATCCTTCCTAGTGAGAGGGAAGAGATACGAATGACATGTACCTCTGAAGCAGCACAGTCAGCCACAGATCAGCCATATCAGACTGTCCTGTAGTTCTTCTGATCAGTATCCAGCTGGATCAGGACTGCCTACATAAAATACAGTCACAGCTTAGCTGAAAACAGATGTTGCTTCCTGTAAAGAATTTCCATTCATGTTATGTACATATTTTGGATTTATTCCTGATGAAGGAAGCATATTTAACAACAACAATAAAAATATCATATAAAATGGCCTGGGTTATAAGGGACCTCAAAAATCCCCCCTCTAGTTCTACCTCCCGCCTCCACCCTGGGCAGGGATGTCACCCACTAGATCAGGTTGCCCAGGATTTCATCCAGCCTGATCTTGAACACCTCCAACAACGTGGGTAAAAGTTAAGAATTGGATCAAAGAGAGTTCTAGGGGAGTAGTGCATTTAAAAAAAAATGGAAAAAAAAGGAAAGAAAAGTAAGCTTTCATCCTTTAGGGTATGAACTAACTACTTCCTAGTTCTTACTGTTCAGATCATTCTCAATACGCTCACTTGTTTTACCTCCTTTTTCAAGCATTAGTGTAGCTACTGGTAAAGTAGTGGGACGGATTGTAATTAATTCCCCATTCCATGCTTGTGAAAGTATAGTGTTTGTCATCCTTCATTATGATCTTTTAAGTCCAACAGACTGCAGGTTAAAGTCACGTAGCAAGGCTCATTTCAAAACCAGTCTAAGTGGATCCAATTACTATGTAACCAGGTTTTGACAACTATTCTTTCCACTTACTTAGAGAACAAAATCTGTGCCGTGAATACTGTAATGGAAAAATTAATTCTAAGATGGGAAGGACTGTTAAACCATAGTGTACTCATGATGTGAAAAAACAGCCAACAGCCAGCTTATATTAACTGTCACTAGGCAGTCTTTTACTGAAAGCAGTTTTATTACTATTCAGAACTTAGTGCTACCTGGAGCAAAGTGTCTATTTACGTACTCAGCCTTTAATAGTTTTTGACCGTAGTTCTCTATTGCTTCCCTGCAGTTACAGCGTTGCTCTGGGGCCAGCAGGTACCATACTGTCAGGTACGTGCAGTACTCCAACATCAGCGTGAGTGTTGGTCTACAAATTCTCTGCTTCCTCAGAGATGAATTTGCATCTCAAACTATTGACTCTGAAATGAAAAGCATTGTAACGTTTCCCCCAGAGGGCTTGTCTGCACTAACATAACTTGCCCTGCACATAAACAGAATCACTAGTACATTTTTCAAGAAGCAATTACAAACACAAAAATGTTAAGAACTTGCATCTTTTAATCAGTTTTATTGTTAAGCTGAAACCTTGCCTGATGTGTCAGCCTCAAGCAACTTTTATTAAAACAAAACAAACAATCCAAAAAACCTTCAACATCTGACAGAACTGACTACAGACTTTTAAGGGAAATACTGATAGATGCCTCAGTTACTGGAATTAAACTCACTCTAGAGGTTTATATAAGCAGAAGAAATGGAAAAAAAAAAAAAGACTCCCCTTTTCTGATGAGGGATATTCAGCATTGACTGTAAACACAAAAGGCACAAGTTAGGTCTTGCTGTATTCTTGAAAGATCTACATGTTATAGGAGCAATGCATTCACCCTGAATGAAACATAGGGGCTCAGGCGGCTATTCTTCATATGTGATTAGATTACATCTTGTATTGGTATTACCAGGTATACACTTATTCTTTACCTAATCCTTTGTGAATAAAAATAATGAACTTTATGCAGATACCTACTATTATGTTTAACAGGTACTTACTTTTCAATGTTGTGCCTTGTTTTTCAGGCATCTGCTAAGTCAGATGCTTAGAAATGTCCTTTCTGGTGATTCCTGTCAGATCTTTCTACTACAATGTAACAGTCTAAGAAGTGAACATAACTGAACTCAAACTGTACCACTTCAAGGTATTTCATTAACAAAGTGCAGCGCTCAGTCACAAAGTTAATTGATTAGCCTTATTTCTATGAGCAGAGTAGAAAAAAGATAAGACTGAGAGGAAGAATCAGCTAAGCCTTTGAGTCACAAAAAGCCTTTTCCCTTTCATGAAAACTGCTAGGTTAATCTTCATAAATGGTCATAATTACTTGTGCCTGGAGCTCAGCCAAGTCATTCTGAACAAAAGTTAAATTGTACAAGTGATTGCATGTTCAGTCTCATCTCCACAGTTTAAGTACCAACACAGCCCTTCAGAAACTTGCAGACATTTACTGTACGTTTGTGAGAGGGTAAGAGGTGATGGCCTAAATAGAGTGGGCTAACTTAGTATTTATTCATTATATTCTTCTTTAAATAATTTGTAAAACATATAAAAGTTTCTCCAAAGCTTGGCTGTATATGTTGTCACAATTAGTGTTAGACATCTAGTTTCTTTGGTAATCTGCAAATTACTCTCCATTCTTCACTAAACTTAGTTTTAACTAAAATCAGCAGAACAGAAGTTTATGAATACTGTTGTAAAAGTTTGAAGCCTGAGGAAAAACAGTGAAATTAAGTTTATGTATGGAAAAGAATCCCTTAGAAGAAGGAATGGTTCTAAAAGCAAAGTCTTTATAAATCTAGTTGGATAATACTTAGCAGGCATAGCCCAGGTCTTTCCTATGATTATATATGCTTTGGAAGTTAATGAAATAAACACTAAATATTACAGCTGCAGCCCCAAATCAGAACTACATGACCAAAACAGCATATATTCAAGAAAGAATATATTTGACCCAATCTGTTCCTTATACGACAGGTTATTATTAGACCCTTTTAGCAAGTTGTAAATGACACAACTTGTCTATGTGTAGACACAGCACATATAATTTTCAAAACAAAATTAAATAAAACTAGCTTTTCCTCACAAAATGTTGCTTATTCTCTTTAGTTATTCCCGCTTTTAACTATATTTAATAATTCTATGATCTCCCGCTTTTCCTTAGCAAACAGAGTACAGTATGTGTACTGTTATTACCTGACAAAACTAAGAGGATGCCAGTGTACATTTAGAAATGTAATAGGATTTCAGGATTTATTTATGAAATAAAGGCTAGAAACCAAATGAATGGTAGTACAATTTTATTCACCTAGAAACAAAGGGTCAAAAGTCACAGCAAGGAATTTCATTTTATTTTGTAAACTCATTAAAAATATGTCCATGTAAAAAAGGACATTTTAACAACACAAATGCAGGCAAAAGAAACTATAAAAATTCAACACATTAATAAAAAGTTGAGTTTTCATTTTCTTTCCGCATAATTCCTTGCAAAGTATCATCTTCCATACCAGTCTGCACACAATCAGTTGTTAAAATCATTAAAATTCAAGAGGCTGAATGTAAAACCATTTGCTCTGCTATAGGAAGGTGTTGCTGAAAGATACAAAACCAGTAGCATGTTAGCTAGAACTACAACACAGGACTGAAGGAACTGGATTGAAAGGCTTCTAAGTTGTTATTGTGCATTCATCTTCTGAGAATTCAATCTCAGTTCTTTCTGCAATTATTTAAAACAGTCCTTAGGGAAGTAACAACATTAGACTGAGCAACACTTTGTCAAAAGATGTATGCTTCCATTTCATTCTAATACATCTTATGCAGACTCAACAACAATTCTGAAGTAAAACCATTTCACTGTCAACAATTCTTTACTGTGCACCAAAACTTACAGCAGCTATTTGGCAAGCTACTGTGACATATAATTCAGTCTTTGATACTGGATTCTCTTGACTGCAAGTTGGGACTTCAGGGTTCGCGTTTACTTCCAGTGAAAAGTCAATTATAAAACTACATTTTTTTTTCCATCACAGCTGATTTGTAATTTAATTTGTCCTTCTTTCTCCCCAAAACAAGACTCCCAGGATTTATAATTTGTTCTTGTAACCTCTACTTAAGGTTCCTGTGAAATGTTTTCTTTCCTATGTGTCCTCAATGTAAGCTTGAGGGAGTTGAGTGTTTCTGTATATCCACTCCGTTTCATTAAGCAAAGTTTTTCAGTCAGGGCTGAACCGTGTCACATGTGACTCGTTATAATCAATTTCCAAGCCTAAATGTCCCAGCTTTCAAGAGTTTAGTAAACATCTCATGATTAACAAAGAGCAACTTGAATGCCTAGAGTTAATACACTTCCAAGATTTATGTTTGTCCTTTGCCAGGACATAGTGCAAGAAACAAGCCCCGCCAACATAAGGCACTTACCTACATTACATGAGAAGAAGGGGCAGAGGCGAGAACTTTTGTAACATGCAACTATAGTAAGAGTCTCTTCGGAGAAAACAAGATCTCGCAGACTCAGGGTGCACTGTCACCTCATTGTGTGCTGCTGTAATAAAGTCTGCTCTGTAACAGATGTCAGATCCTCCCATTGGCAGCTACTTCATTTGTCTTTGACTTTTGATGATCATATTTCACAGAAACAATGAGGAAAAGCAAAAGGGTTGCTCCTTGGATGGCAGCGAGCAAGAAAAAATAATAATTTAATTGGCAGCCATTAATGTTACCTAGAAAAAAATGGGCAGAAGAAATAAACATTAATAAAGAATATACAAATGAAAACATCAATCCCCTTCAAGCCCACGTAGTGAAGATTTCTCTGCAGAATATGGGCAAGACCACACCTAATCACATTTAGGTCTGACAGCATACTTTCATTTTTAATTATCCAGAACAAAAGATGGAACTTTGAAAGATACACACAGTATGAAGATTGCTTTCTTTTGTGCTTCAATGTCTAAAACTAAGTAATGCCCCTGAGGAAGCAGATACACTCTCACTGCATGATTTCCCTTAGAAAAAGGAACAATGCAGGAAGCTCCTCCTACCACTGGAAGAACTCTGTACAAAGACTGTATGCACACAGCAGCGTGTCTGCTTCAGGAGAGTTAGAATTTTATAAGTTTAATAGTCTTCCTTTCTCACCCCTTCATTTTAGGTCTTATACTGCAAAATTGCAATGCTTTTCTGACTTCAGATAAAACCACTAAAATTTCAATTATTACTTACATACATGAAAGTAATACAGATCACATCCATTTTTCAGGTGACAACTCATTTTAAAGCAAAAACAATCCTTTTGTTGTGGCCACAAAACGGGCTTGAAAAAAAGTATCCTTGGATTGTAAACTGTTCAGAAACAGTCCAAGATGAAATGCAGAATTCATGAATGCTGGTTAGAAAGCAATGCTAGGTGTCAGCTACCTAATAGGCTTCCTTTTATCTGGACAAAAATCAAGTCTCCAAAATGTTTCTGTATTCAGAAGCTTCTAAGTTTTGCTTTCTGTGTCTATTCTCTACTATTTCTTAAAATTAAGCCTATGAGCAACCCCAGCTAAATTCCTCGGCAAACAATTAAACAGGATTTGCACAAACCCTACACACACTATTCTGCAACACGCCATTATGACATGCAAGTTGTCCTCGCAACACCTTGCTTAAACAATCTGGTATCAAACACATTCCTTCAACATCCCACATCAATACATTATCAATATACCTGCTTTGCCAGTACTGTTGTGCTACACTGATACAGCCCAGTTTAAGAGCCTTAACCCTTTTCAATAGATAATGCTTTTCAGGAGCCTGGAGAATACAGTGATACGGCCTTAATCCAGGAAAAAAAAGTCCTTCCTGTTTTACAGCTTAACTGAAACAGGTGAAAGTATGAATTTTACACTATGCCACTATATATATACACACATACTACATAGTCCTATCTAACAGACTTCTCAGCCCTGTTTAATGCCAAATGGTCTCTGGGCATATGGAGACACAGACTTTCCTACTCTGCCAGGGCAAAGCAAAAAATAAGAAGAATCAAAAAATGAATGGTATTAAGGAAAAAAGTTCTCTGCAGATATAAAGAAAGTAATTACTGAGATTTTCTCTCAGCCTTCTTTTGGAACAAAGTTAAGTATTCATAAAAGCATATGTAGTTTCTTTTTGGTTCAATTCACCTTTGACACCCCCTCAAGGCTGTTATAAATTAGTGATTTGTAGCACACTAATTAATGTTAAATTAAGAAAGCTGATTGTTAAAACGTTATTCCTGTACTAAGAAATGTGTGTTAACTATTGCTGTACTTCCAAGAACAATATATTGTGGCTCATTTCTAACATGCCACATGAGCCACAGCCAATTGGACCAATCTGATTATCAAAAAGGTTAGAGAGGGAAAATACTGAAGTGGAGATGCATCCTAATAAGCTGTTCATACAGCATGCCTATAAATGCTCTGATTACTTTAATTACTGAAACTTATGATTCAATTAAATGAATTTATAGTAAAACACAATAAAATTAAACTGAGTCTTTCCTTGACATTTAAAATACAATTTACACGTGAATCTCCATTTCAAAAGCAGATGTGTTTAAGAAGTAGTAATTATCCTTTATGAGATGGGATATTAAATCCATGAAATCTCAAGTTTTTGAGAGCGAAATAACAGTCATTTTGAAGGTAGCAATCAACACTGAAGTACCAGCAGAGAGTAAACTTAATCAGTAGGTTTTGGAGGCAGTCAGTTACCTCAAACGATACCACGAGTTGGCTTAAATCGTGTAAACTTGGTACACATTCTTATAGTTATTATGCAGCATCTAATTAAAAAAAAAAAAACTCCAAAGTTTGTCATTCAATAAAGGTTCCTTCTTACAATTCCTGCCCTTGAAGGCCTAAGTAGATTTTAGATGTGAATTTGGTAACAACTTTCAATAGCATTATACCAAATGAAACAGTTCTCTTAACAGTAGAAGAGTCCGCTCTGGTTACTACCCTGATATAAACAGTAAATAGTATTGATAGAAGATGCTACATATCTAAGCTACCCACTGAGTGCTT
The DNA here is from genome assembly GCA_011075105.1 of Heteronetta atricapilla. Classification (NCBI taxonomy): domain Eukaryota; kingdom Metazoa; phylum Chordata; class Aves; order Anseriformes; family Anatidae; genus Heteronetta; species Heteronetta atricapilla. The sequence goes on along the minus strand of CM021745.1, from coordinate 14,000,567 downwards.
CAACCTTGAGCTGCTGAGAAGGCTTGATTTTAGAGCAACACTTTGGACAAGAAAGGTAGAAATACCCAACTCTGACAGCTGCCTGAACAGCAATCCACTGAGCTGAGTGGCTTATTTAAAAACAGATGACCAACAAGTCATGAGAGGTAACATCTTCCAGTTCTAGCCAATCCAGTTCTAGATATATTTGGCACAAATATTTTATGGAGAGAATATTAGCCACTGCCTTCTCTTGCATTTTTCTGAAGGTTTTCTGAAGCAACCTTAAGAAAGCACCATCAAAAAATCACGTATTAATTTGTATCAAGTAATTATCCTTCTATTGAGCCCTCAACAACTATGTATTTCTGCCTAAAAAAAAAAAAAAAAAAAAAAAAACAAAGGTACCCTTCCAGTTTTGAAATTGAGTGAAGGATAAAAGTCTCACTGTGATTAACCTTTCATTTGGCGAGGACACTTGCATAAAGCTAAGGCTAAAAAATTACAAGATGACGAGCAAAGAACAACTTATAAAACAAAGATAACTGCTTGTGGCATTAAATGTTTATTTTTGGTACCAACCAAATCAAGCTTAAGTAGCAAATTTTCTCATACCAATTTTAAAGCAAGTTCAGGCTGCTCTTTTAAGCCATGTATACACAGTAGGCCTAACGTTCTGAGAACTTTCCATGCTTTTTTTGAAACTAATTAAACCATTGATGATGGCATGATTTTCTGAAATTCCCAAGGTGCCACCTACTGGTGCCAATAATTATTTTTAACTTCAACTGGCAATCCAAAGTTACATTGGACTTTTCAAGAGCATAAAGAGTAAGCAGACAGAAATGAAAAATAACCTCATGATAATTGCCCTAAAGCCTCTTGAAACTAGGAAGATGAATAATCTCTAAGAGAGACATGCGTACATTTTACTCCCCAGACCACCCGAAAGTAATTTTAGTACCAAACACATTCTTCTTCCACTCATAATTTTCTCATCTTTTCTTTTTTACTCAAATAGAAAGATTTGCAAGTAATCTCTAGTGATAAAATGCAGTAACAGCTGAGTAGGTAACTGACAAGCACTTCGGCAAAATGCTACATATGTGTTTCCCATGCTTTTATGAGGACAACATATCATTTTGCAGTCACATTACTTCATACTTACATATGCAAGATGAAATTAGTCTAACATAATAGTAGACAAATTTAGATTTTCAAAATAACACTGCTAAGATTCAACAGTTCTATATGCTTGATGTTTAACTGTTTCTGAAGGAACCAATTTACTTCATAGCCTATGAATATGCTGGAAATAACTTACCAAAATCTGTGTGATTACTCATCCAGCCAATTTCTTTAATAGACACCAGTGCCAACAATCCAGATCCAAAAAATGATCCAATCCCCGAAAAGAAAAAAAACAGCCCCATAATAGCACTCTGCATAGATTTGGGAGCAGCTGAATATGCAAATTCTAGACCTGTATAGAAGAAAATACACATTACTGGAAAAATCTAAGGAACAATAGTGGTTTGTTCTCATTTAGTGTTATAGAAGTTACAGATGTATACTATTACTAGTACGTTAAGGACCTAAACCTACCCTTAGATTTTGGGAGACTGAACTCATGAATCCTTATGAGTTCCAAGTTCCTCCAACTGCTTCATGAGCCCTGTTAAAGCTCACCAGTGTATGTTATATATCAACCCATTACCTGGAAAACATTTACCAGCACTTTGATTTCATTAATATTACATGTGCAAAAATCAAGAATCTTATGATGCAGTACATTCATTTTTTTAAAGTAGAATTATCCTCAATTACGTTTATGAACTAAGCCTAACCTGGCAAGTTCCATGTTCTCCAATTCACCTGTTTCTATATAGATAAATACTGCACAACAGCCAAGTTGAAGCACACAGCCTTCCGTGCTAAGAACAAAGTACTCAAGAACTGAAGGTCACTATTGCACTCACCACAAACATTAATTTCTCATAGACTCAGTGTCTGTGTCTCTGTATGTGTAGACAGAGAAATTAATTGTAGCTGGGAAGGCAGCAATTATTTTCAATTTAATTTTGATCAAGAACACTCTGAGCCCATTGCTTGCTTGCATATTCTTTTAAAGCTTGTGGAAATGGAACTACAACTTTAAACTACACTAATTCAAATCTCAACCAATAAAAACACGATAAAAAAGCAAGCCAGTACCATCAATTTGAAAACAATCTGTGCTACTGAATTTGAGTACCAACAGTACAAGTGGGTTAAGGTTCTGCCTTGCAAAGACTAATAATGCCCATGATTAACTCTCTTTTTAGAGTAATATTTATGTCAAAAATAAAAAGGGATTATTCACACGAGACAGCCAAATACTTTCTTTGCAGAGCCTTTTCTCTGACAGGTGAGCTGCTTGTTTCAAAACAGTCTACTTCATACTGAAATTAATGAAAGCATATGTTACCTCATCTAACATCTTCCTTGCCAAAGATAGCATTATAGACCTGAAAACTGCACAAATCTTGTGTCGTGAATTATAAAGTTTTGCTTATTTTCACCATTACTGGTATTTGACTTTTGTTACTCCAGACAGAGTTTAATAGATTTACCCTGGCATTTCTTTTTCAAGAAAAAGCTGAACACTTCCAGTCCAATGGGTCCATTTACATGTTGCGAGGGAGCAGCTTTGTTCTTGTAAGGGAAACAGAACTACATGTTCTCGCTTACTGATCTCACAGCACCCTGCACTGCCACTTGAGAAATCACAGGCAACCAACACACTACTTCTCAAATGTAGTTGCAATCTATAAAAATCTTTGCAAAATGCACTTGAATGAGCCAACAGAAACCTGCCTGCAATTCTAGAAGGGAATTGAAACATTCTTCACGCAACTCAGCTGTGTAGGTTCCTGTAAATTCAAACCATAATGAGAGAATCACTACAGAGATGAAGAGAGAGTCATATGCAAACGGGGGGAACTTGTATTTATTTTGAGAATTTGAAACTTTTTTTTTTTTTACCACTAGTAACAATTCAGATTTTTCAAGAATTACTTATCTAGCCAATTTGACAAAGTAAAAAAATAATAATAATAAAAATAAAGAAAGTAGGCTACTCTTGGGATACAGTTGCCTGTTCTTCAACCTGTTGGTAAGTTATCATAGTTGCCACAGATCTTTAGTGTATCACCCACATTTTGGTGCTCAGGATTTGTATGTACTGTGCACATGAAATAACATAACATCACATGAAAGAATATGACCCATTTCTTCTCTTGTTCATTTTACAGAAACACTGAACTACTAGAAAAAAAATCTTAAAGCCCAAAACAAAAACAGAACGGGTATAACACTAAGCAAAAAATAAGGCATGTCTTTAAACTTGAATAATATTTATTATAATATTTCCAGCAAACCGAGTATTTAATCTATCATGAAGAATTAAACAAACAAACAAACTTTTATTTGCCTTCAGAGATATTCTTGCCTGCTGGCAGCCATTGATAACAATTTCATGCTACCTCAAACAGTTTTGAAATGAAACCCTCTAGTTGGTGTTGTCATATGAGATTATGATTCCCAGCTAAACAAGAGTGCTTTAAGAGGATTGGCTGAATCAAACTGATACAACATGCATCATCTTTTTGCAAGTGTAACTTCTTTTGTAAAGCAAGTATAACTTCTGTGACTTAATAAGAACATGCTTAGTTTTACAGTAAACAAGCAAACTTTTGCTCTTATGACATTTAGACCCTTTTTGTTTGTAATAAACACTTTCAAATCATAGTTTTGAATCATTTACATTTCCTTTTTTTAAAGATGAATTCCATAGAAAAATATATGCCTTTGAATGTCATGTATATGCACTTTGAATGGCAAATAGGTAAAGTACATCCTACTGAATTATTGAGAGGCTTTCTTAAATATTCTAGGAATTCAGTTTAGATAATCAGAAGGCAGGGGGGGAAAAAAAGCTTTGTAAAACAAGCCAAATGAAGCTGTAATACACAAAGCAATTATGATCTGCATGGAATTTTTCATTCAAAGATAGGCATTTACATTTTTTCCTAAGACTGACCAAGTAACAGGTTTTGAAGTTATAAAACTGTTGATACAGATGCAGCAAGTGCAGAAGAACAGCAGGGTATTCACCTAATAATGTAAGCCTTAAAGACTTCACATCCCATGATAAAGTCCACTAAAGCAGTTGAGGAAAAACAAACAAAAAAACACTAGCATTTCCAATGACTCATCGGTTTACCCAAGTTCAGACTGAATTGGCATGGTCCCTAAAGTTGTAACTAAAGCGAAATAATTCATTTTAGTCTTTTGATTAAAGAAAAAAAAAAAAGCTAAATATAGCCTCAGTTTCGGTAAGTAACCTGATTATGCAAGACTTCATATTTTTATGTATTAGGATTTGTGATGGCTACTGTTCATACATAATGAAAAGTACTGCAATACAGAACAGCACTGACTATCCTGATATGTCCTCTAGCAGAGGATACACATTGATTGTGCTGCTAAAGTATACATTCTATTTAAGAATCTAAAGTGTTTCACTAGTACTGAAGTAAATTGAGGACTTGCCTATGCATCACTGTGGGGTGTGGGGGGACTCTGGAGACAAGCTGAAATTTGACATCCTTCCCTATGTAGCTCACAGCAAGGGATAAAGATGTTAAAATGAAAAAAAAAGGCCTTTAACACAATCTCTAAATATGTTAGATTTTAACTATGTTGCAGCAGTTTACCTTTCCAGATGAATGCATAGAGCTGTTCCAGAAAAAAAGTCTAAAAGACACATTTTTTAATCCTTGCCAGGCAACCCAAACACTTTATTTCCTAACAACTGTGATAACAGTCAAATACACATAACCAAAAACCTGATAGATGTTCAAAAACCTGAGTAGAAGTTCTCTGTTCCATTGAGAGGGGGAACAAATGGGCCACGTGACAGCTGAGGCTACCACCAGCAAGATCTTACAGAACTAGGGAAGCTCATTTTAAGTCACCGTGCTTGCCCAGTGTGAGGAATGAAAGTAGCCACCTACAGGGGAAATGAAATCAGGAAATTCTGTTCTAAGGAATCTAAGTGAATGAGCTATGCCTAATGCCAATTTGAATGCATCATCTTTGAAGTTCAATATTCTGAAACAGTATTACAAAACATTAATAAGTAACTAGAGTTAAGCAAATACCATGAGATTTTCAAATCAAGTCACTGGAGAAGTTCCAATATATTATATCAAGCAGCTCCACAAGTCTATTTAAGTACCATCACAGTAGCTACTTCTGTGATCATTAATATTTTCCATTATTGGTAACTAAGCATTTCTCCCAAGCACGGGATATGTAAACACTGTGTTACAAGATTGACGGTAACATTTCACTTGTTTAATCACAGTAAGCCAGCCTTAGCCATATCACTGTGACAACAGCACCTGTGCTTTCTTTGTGCTAATGAGCCCTGCTTGTATATGAAACAGACCAGAAAATAAGATATTATAGTCCTTTTCACCCACTCCTCCCACTTCACTTTCAGATAAAAAAGGGATCACACAGCTGTCCAATACATCACAGAAAAAATATTACGAATTTTAAGATCTCTTGAATTTTTTTCAAGAGAGGCAGGATTTGAGCAGTGTTTCAGTTTGTCTAATAGAACACTGAAGTACTAAAATAACTACAGAAACATTTGTCTAAAACATGTTAAACTGTAAAAGCTACCTACTTTGTTATTAATCCCCCAAAAAACAGTTCATATTTAGTGTCACATAATTTTTCTTATCTCAGATGTAAAAAATAAAGTAACATTAATTTAGTCTGGTGATAAATCTTGATAGATTTATCTTTATCCTTTCCTCCTTCCCCCCCCCCTCAGAAAGGTGTTTCCACATACTAACTGACTTTCTGAACTGTGAGCTCAGTTTCTAAGCCAAAATGTTACAAAACACAAATTTTATTTGCCACTCAGAGCAGGTTTCAGAGGAAATAGTACAGCATTAAAACTATTCTTTCAAATACAGTTTTTGAAATACTATCTTGTTCCATTAGGGTTTATAAATATCCAATGCTAACTGGATGGCAAGCAATTATTCAACTGCTGCTCTGTTTGAAACTCAGTTTTGAAAAGACGCCTTACACAGACATTTTTCAAATGTGAAAACCATTTGCAAGCTTTGACACTGTATCAGTTCTATTGCATAATATTTTATTTGGAGACATGATAACTCATAATAATTCAAGAAGTAAATATTTATTTTCTAAAAACCCATTATTTATGACAGATATGAAAGCAGATTTAGGACACACAACTCTTACCTGCTATACTTGCGAATATTTCACTGAATCCAATCAGCACATATTGAGGAATCTGCCACCATATTGGTAAATCTGCAGCATGGTATGTAACATTTCCAATTGTCTGATCAATTGTTTTAACCTTTACAATTTTCAGTCTGTTGCTTTCCAGAATTCCTACACAAAGTAGGAAGAAAAAAAAAAAAAAGAGACTTACCTAAGATACAAATACTGTTTCTTCATATTAAGAATTAAATTAGTATTCAGTCCTATATGAGAATTATAATTTATGACATAGGAATATGTATTTCTTATTTCCCAATATAATTTCACTGCAACTACTCTATTGTTATTTCAAGACATACAAATTTTCTGCCATAGAATTACAGCAACTATATTCTTATTCAGTAGCAATAAACATATGAATACTTAACCTTTTCTAGATGGATTAGCTAAGTTTTCTCACACAAAATTTATTTGCCGCCCCCCTCTTCTTTTTTTATTTTTTATTTTTTTTAAAAGAACCAAAAAAAAGGGACAATTTTTGCAAACTACTACTTTGCAGTGTTGCATGGTACTAGTAAATCAGGAACATTTTGCTTATTAAAATGGCTACACTAGTGCTGTAAAACTGTGGAAACACTTTACAAATATGATTATGACATTTACATGACACTTATCCCAAGACTGTGATTTACAAACTAGACGTTGTATAGAATGAACTTCATGTAGAATGAAAAATAGAGATGACTGTGCAAATATAAATAAAACAATTTTTAGCTTGTTCAACACAACGGTTTAGAGAATGAATACCAAATAATCTAGCATGGTGTATTGTAGGGTTTTGCTGAAGTCACCTAGATTAAAGTATTTGCCTCACTGTTACACAAATGCACAGAATTAACTAATAGTTAATAAAATTTCCTGCTTTACCGAGAAAGGATCTCTATAAACAAACTCTGAATACCCTTGGAAAGGGTAAGGTGGATTTATCCATCACCAGTGCAGAGAAGCTGGGCTGAGTCACTGACACTACTTCCTGCAGTGTTATACACATATGGCCCCCCATGTAGTGCCTGCCGGTTTCAGTCTCATTCTACTTAGCCATAACTACGTCAGGCCACAAAATGCAGTTTCTTATTAGTCCTGGTTGTGGCTGGAAAGAAAGCATGAGGAAGGTTCCCTGTAGATCGTCTGTAGTTAACACCATAACTAAAAAAGATGTTTCAGAAACCAAGATCTTTAAGGGTAACATTGTACTTCTTCATTGTAGGGAACTAGAGCCAGAGCTCTGAAAACCAGACTGTGGGAACACGCGTTAACAAGTGACTTAGAAAGTACGCTGAAAATGATGGAAAGCTGTCTTTGTGTAAAACATGTTCAATAGGAGTTCAGGAATCTATTCAAGTAACAAAATCTAATAGATATCCAGTCCACTCTTCTGAAACAAAGGGCTGTAGAAGGAAAATTAAATACTACCTCATGGCCCCAAAAATATTTACTTAAGAGTGTTTTCCTTAATAACATCTATTTTTGAGGTAAAGATTGTTGTGAATTTGGTATCAGGCTACCACATTTTCTCTACGTTCCTCATTTTTTGGGTGATGACTTCCCCACCTTAAATATCTTTGTGTAGCTTTTCTGTCACCTGATTGCCCTCTGAACTATGAAAAGTTGATGCACTTAAAATAAAGCTGGGTTTCTTGCTATTTTGGTTTTAATATAGCTGACAAACAGTTTAGAGCAGAACTTAATTAAAACATAACAAAGCATTACAGTTAGCTGAGAACCCATACATGATTTCATTCACACACATTCAACACAAAAATATTGCTCTTCAAAGCATTTAGTGATCCTTGATGTATTTGACATTCTTCACCAAGTTTAGGAGGTATTTAGCTACACAGGAGCATAACTATGTTACACCAAACTTCCCTAAGTCTTCAAAGCTAACTACTTCAGAATCTAGAATCTATTGATTCTTTCTTAGACTCTGACAGCCAAGCTTCAAGTTTAATCTTACAGTTTTTGTAGTTAAAAGAATCTTAAGTTTTTGCAATAATTGTTTAAACTCTATAAATGAAGTAGATTTACCAGTTGAATAACCTTAAATACTGCTGCTCAGAGTTTACAATAAAATGCATGAAGCACAGATGTTCACTAAATCCAATCAGTTGTATTCTCACACACTTTGAGATACTTTAAGTAATCTAAACAATCTAATAGATAGCCTAAATAGTGTCCAGAACTAATGCCAGTCAGATAAGTAAGTTAAAATGGAAATATGGCACAAACAAATCATTAAGATACTTCCAAGATTGCAAATTAATACTTTAACATCTCCATACATTCAAAATTTAATAGTTTCCTCTAAGGCAGAAATTGTTGGAAGTAATGTTGCACTGTAGGAATATTAAAATGTGGCTTCTACAAATAGCATTTAATGGGAAAATAAAAATTTTATGAAGCAAAAAAAAAAAAAACCACAAAAAAAAACAGAAGCTTTTCCCCACATTAAAAATAGACAGAGTTCCCTACGCCCCAAAGCTGCCACAACTGAAGCTCTGAAATTCATATTATGATGAATGGATGCTAAGTTACACCAAAAGGTTAGATTTTCCAGCCAGATTGCAGATAATCAAACTAACAAAATCATGCATCACATCTGTAGGCAAATAGAACAGAAGGCATTTGAAATTTTTAGGAATTCTGCCATATAAAATCATCAAGGACATGAAACTGTTGGAGAGTGTCCAGAGGAGGGCTACGAAGATGGTGAAAGGCCTGGAGGGGAAGACATACGAAGAACGGCTGAGGTCACTCGGCCTGTTCAGCCTGGAGAAGAGGAGGCTGAGGGGAGACCTCATCGCAGTCTACAACTTCCTCGTAAGGGGGTGTCGAGAGGCAGGAGACCTTTTCTCCATTAACACCAGTGACAGGACCCACAGGAATGGTGTTAAGCTGAGGCAGGGGAAATTTAGGCTTGACATCAGGAGGGGATTCTTCACAGAGAGCGTGGTTGCACACTGGAACAGGCTCCCCAGGGAAGTGGTCACTGCACCGAGCCTGACTGAATTTAAGAAGAGATTGGACTGTGCACTTAGTCACATGGTCTGAACTTTTGGGTAGACCTGTGCGGTGTCAAGAGTTGGACTTGATGATCCTTAAGGGTCCCTTCCAACTCAGGATATTCTATGATTTCCCAACTCAGCAATCATAATGCAATATGTTTTTTTTTTTTTTTTTTTTTTTTTCCCTCCAGTACTAATACAGATAGATATTGCTGGTTTTGAATTCACTTCTATGTGAGGCAGCAAGTTCTATTTAAAGAGATGACATTTAACTGTTTTACATCACCTTCTCTTGCTGGTAGCAATATCTTAAGTAACATGGAATAAGAGAAACACTCCTGTTTTAAATGACTTTGCTAAAAGAACTTTACTTGCCCACATACAAAGTGACCTTGGCCTAATAAGGTAATTATCTCTCTCACTGAAAGAAATCTTAATAGCCATATAAAGTGTCCCTCTTGCTAAAATATAGGAGATTACAAGTGCTGAAATTAATTTATTTAATGCTATAATGCTTTATCAATATGTTCATTAGAGCGATTCTAGGTGAAGGCTATGCATTCTATGAAGCATTGCTTAGAGATGTTCATTCCACATCAGCAGTGCTTAACAGCTTTAAATCATCTCAAAAGCAGCTGATTTATGATTTGAGCAGAGATGCCATCTTTTTCCTCTCATGTTATAGCTAAGCTATTTTACACTACAGTAATTCCTAAACATTAGGGAACATTAAGATAGGGGAGAAAAAAAACAAAGTGGGAGGAAACTTGTTCAGCAATAATCTAACTTTATTATTTCAGATTAGGAGAAAGGATTTTAGGTAAAATTTAAGTTTTATAATACTCAGAAGTCACACTGTATGAAGAAGAATACTTATTTCTGAACCTGTTTATTTTTCAGGATAAATATTCACCTTCAAGAGAAATGGGTAACAAATCAGACAACGTGGACTTCCATAATACAACACAGTTTATATTAGGAGGACTAGAGGCCTCAAATCCAAATGTTAGACAAGTTGTTCAGGCAAACCAAGCACTGATCAGTGAAGGTAAGGCATTTGTTTGTTCAGGCAAATATGGTCAGAAGATGAATAGTTATGTATCAAGCACTCTTAGAAAAAAATGCTGTTAGTTATGTATGCATATAAGCCCCCTACCGTGAAAATCTTAACTAACAAGTTGATTTTAAAAGGTATACTCCAAGTCTACTTCAGGTAGGAAATATTCTCCAATTTTAACACAAATATTCAAACCAGTCTAGTAGTATTTGGATAAAAGGTCTTTCATTGAAAGAAATACATCCATGCAGTTGCATTCCAACTATCCCATGAGAAAGACTCCTGCATTATCTTGATTTAAAGATTCAGGAAGGTTTTGAAAAATGTTATTTCAAGTTACCAAACCAATAACTATGTAAGTAGATCTCCAAGTTTTGTTCTTACCTGCAGCAAATGCAGAACACATCACAAAGAACATTCCAACTGCAATCCTCTTCAGTGATGATGGCAGCAAGCCATTCCTCTTTAAAATGGGGTCCACCAATCTATCTTTTAAGGGTATTAGGACCAGAATAAGCACTGCATCAAACATAGTCAACCAGGCTGCTGGAAACTAAAATGCAACAGGATGCCTTAAGTTAGCAATTTCATACTTATGGGTTTGTATTTACTGTTATGTAACAAAGGGAAAAAATACCTTTCATGAAATACTGAGACTCATACAAACCACAGTGAATAGGACATTGTGAAGAGAAAAATAAGTGTGTGTAAATGCTAAGGAAAACAAACACTCAGATATTCAAGTTTTCATTTAACTTGGTAGTTATTAGCTCTGCTAGCACAGAAATGCAAATGTAAAGTTAGCAAAGTTGTTTTGAAAATATTTTTTACAAAAAGGTTTTTGTTTGTTTTTTAAAGTTTCAGTGGATTCATAGTTTAGGACCTTGCTCTGAATTAAGTTTTGTCAAAATACAAGCTAAATAACTAACTATAGCTATGTAGATTCCTTTTGAAAGAGAAGATAGACATTGGCATTATTTCAATATCTGAATTTTTCTACATACATCTTGAAATGTATTTAATGAATAAATCAGTATCGTTTGGGAGTATTTCTGCCATCAAGATCTTTTAAGTCATGGAACACCTGACTGAAAAATTGTGGCACTCAAATCTAGTAAACAAAATTGTGCAGCTTTTTAAAATGAATATACCCCAAAATACTTTTTAAAAAGTGTTCAAAGTCAGTATTTAATGGCATACAGGTCAGGAAGTGATTAATATAATTAAATATTTGCCACTATTTTACTTCCAGCAATATAATCTGATCTGATATAATTAAACATTATTTCCACTTCAGTCTAATAGCTAGGTTCAGTACACATTCTATTATTGGGCTTAGAACTTTTCATGAATATGTCACAGATTGGTGGCATATTCATGAAATTTTGAAAGATATTGGTTGAAAAACCTCCTTCAGTATGCCAAAATGTTTCAAGATAAAGTCAATACTGATTAATCATTGAGGTATTTCATATTTCAAATCTGCAAATACTAATGTTTCAGTTAAGTATGGGTATTAATACTGAGTTTCTAGGACTGCTTCTGCACTTACAACTTTGCAAACTTAGGGCATACTGATTTTAAAGATTCCTTGAAAGATCATACTCTGTCCACTAAAGTACAAAGACAACCATAATTTAAGGCAGTGAAAATCATCTGAATACATTCAGAACAGTATGGTGTGAACTCCACATACCAATAAATATGCCAAAATCTAGGTATTATGCCTCATGTCTTTTAATGTATGCCCAGCATCTGTAGCCATTCATTACCCCTAGCTGCTACCTTAACTTCCTGTAATTGTCTGTACAATACTTATTTATTTTGCATTTCAACTGAAGAAAACAATTTCCACTTGTTTTGCCCTACTTACCGTATGAACAGAGTTGGTGTCATTTGCTATTTCAGGAATTTTCAGATGAAGACTTTGCAATACATATGTTGTCTGCATCTAGCATTAGGGAAGATGATTTGAGATTACTTGGACATGCCAAACTGAGATCAAGATGTTTTTACCCTTTTATATTTAACAAATGTTATGCCAAAGGTAAATTGCAAATACAGCAAGCCAAAAAGAATTATTGTTAGAACACTGTAAACTGCATTTAACTCTTACATTTAATTTTACTAAGTGCAGAAAGAATCATTCATGTGACTTAAATTATAATTTCTGCTTTTTTTCCCCCAAATATTTGCTATAGTAATTCATCCCAGTAAGACAGAAGAACCAGAAAGGAATTAATTAAAAATGAAATCTATTCCACTTATCCTACCTATGTGAATCAACTGCAAGATGAAATAGAGTGCCATATTTAAGATATGTTAATTTGTACAGCTATTAAACGATAATTTTAATGATTTTTTTTAAGCTATGTTAATTAGTTTAATTATCAAGTAAAAAAAATGATTATTCAAAAGTATTCTCAGTAACCACTTTTCATCTCTCTACCTCAGGGGAAGAGCTCCCAGAAAAAATGTAAAATTAGATACTTTGCCATGCCAGTAAGTTAATACAGCTTTCCCCATTAATTTTATCCAGCAAATCAAAAATGCAGAAGCTATCATCACTTAGTATTATTTTTGTTAAGACAATACTAAAACTATCCCTGAGATGGAGCTGCAGGTGTGCGAACGAAAAGTGGTTAACATTACTGAACATTTGGGTATTATACAAAATCAAGCAGCCAGTACTGGAGTTCTGAAGAATCCTGTTCAATATTCATCTCTATAGAATCACCGCTACTAAATATTAACTACAAATAGACCTTATGGAACAGTCATCCCATCCCATCCCATCCCCTGTTGTGCAATGTTACTCCCCTCCCCCAAAAAAAAGCTTTCAGAGAAAAGGTAGATTTACAGCCTAGGCTCAGAACTGCAACTTAATGCTATAGCCTCAGACCTTTCAAATACAGTTGGAAGAGGAAATCTTTACATTTGAGATTACATTTCTCAGACATGGAAAATAAGAATGTAACCCTTTGAACTACTCACTTGAAAATACACTGTCCAGTAAGGTATTAAAGCCAAAAAGACAGGGATAATCTTCACAAGAGCCTTCACATCTTCAACTTGATCTTCTCTGAATGGGCCTCCACGAGACAGCTTAGCCATCTCAAACAAGCTCTGCTTCTGAGGTTGCTGAAGGATTCCCTGGCCTTCGCTGTTGGAAAGAATTTGGATTTAGTCAAATAACAACAACAAAAAAACAATAATTAAAGAACAATAAAACCTGACTTCTCTGTGGTCTTGTAACACATTTTAAAAAACAAAAAAGCTCATCCATTTCCAAAATAAGTTATCCTTAACTACATATAAACTAGGCCATAACGGATCAGTAGCAGCTGAAAGCACAAGCTTTCTATTCTAAAGTTCTGTTCTAAAGTTTTGCTTATTTCCCTTACTCATCCTCATGCATAAGTAAGTGGTACAGCAATATGCAGATCTTAACAGTATCACCAAATACTGAATTGTTTTACAATCTGAATACATGAAAGCCCATCTCACATGGTAATGTTTGTAAAATCAGATGTCCCATAAACATATCTAGGCAATTACGGAAGTTTACTACTGTTTAAAAGCAGCATACTTGGGTAACATTACACTTGCAGCAACTTTGGCAGGATGGAGCATTCAATTGAAAATTTGACCTCGCAGACTTGACATCACAGCATGGAGATCCAGAGAACAAAAAATGCATCCCTCTTTTGTCCCCAAGTTCTCAGCGTACAATTTCCAGGGCTCAAGTTCTCCACCTGAGTAAGCCTCTTCTTGAAGAAAAACTGCATATTCTAGTGCATTCTCTTACATGACTTACTGCCAACTAGTCTGAACAAATTAGTTTCAATCCTTAGACTGATTCACTGGAATTCAGACTATGCAAAAGAGCTCATTACAAACCTATTTGATGAACGCTCCATATGTCTCTTTCTTGAGCAACAAGAATATGCGAGAATTTTAAACATGTCTGTGAAGGCACTACCATCAGGTGGTTTTGTGATGAAGAAACTTTGACCACATAAGAAAACCATGAATGAAATCCCAATGCAAACTGTTGGGATACTATATCCAATAACAAAGCTCACATTCTGCTGAATGTATGCAATGCCTCCCAGAGAGAGAATAGCTCCTAAATTTATGCTCCAGTAAAACCAATTAAAAAATCTTCTTGTAGCTTCTGGACCCCGATCTTTGACCTGGAAAAGATTAAAAACAAGTTTTTCAATTTCTGAAGGAAACTAAGTGTGTTTATTAAAATTCAATCACAACACGACAAAGAGTTTAGGTTTAATTTAGTCATATTGAAATGATTTAACTGTTTTGGGCTTAGCATAGTATTTAATATAATGGGATAGTTTATTAAGGTGTCATTACATCAGTGATCTTCCAGAAGTTCAGCATATAGATTGAAAAGTCACATAAGACTAAGCTACATAGCTTTCCCAGAAAGGCCATTATTATTTCTATTGGACTGTATCTCATTTGATAACTTCTGTAGACAAAGCTCACTCAAATTACTGTCCCACAATCCACACAGAAGTTAAAATCTTTTTTTTTTTTTTAGTAAAAAGTTAAGCTACCAAAAAATTCATCTATTATTAGTATTACAGCAATTGCTTCTTACAACTGCATATATGTAACAGTTAACCATACTCCATTTTTCTAAGGCTCAGGTGATGAAAGCACAAATTCGAAATTTAAGTTTTAACCCAGTCCTAATTCCTCTCATCAGAACATAATTTGAAGACTTGCTATTCTGACCTTAAATAATAATAAATTAAATTCAGGTTGCCTGACGTATCAGGCAGTAAAAGAGCCAGCAAACATTTACCCTTCTATCAAGTCAGCTTTGTTAATAGTGTTATTTTTCTGCTTCAAGTGTCTCTCCAGTGAAAGTAAAGACGTTCCTGGTTTGCACAATCATCCTGTACTGTTTCCATCATTACTCTTTATTCTGTATTGACTACCGTAAGATGCCCTGGGTTTTGTAATTAAGTCACAAGAGCTCAGCATAACTCATAATATGTGATGTAAGAGAAATTATGCAAGTTAAAATCTGAAAAACATCAAAAAGATCAAGAATACTGGAAAAGAATAATCCATAATACCATGTTTGTCACTGTTTTATGACTGAAAGACCATGAGCATTGACCAGTGAGTCAGTGCCATGCACTGGTCTTGCTGAATCAGTTGTTTCTGACTTCTAATTTCAAGTTTCCCTTCCTCTTTTTGTCAGACCTTTAATACATTTTTAACATTGTCAGTTCTGATTTATAGCTTCACGTTTCTTGGTGCACAAACCCATCTGTGTCATTTAACCAAGCTCAACAAAAGAAATATTAAAGTATCTATTCCTATGCACTTCATAGCACCATTAGGCATCCAGGTATGTCTATTGTGTGTCAAATACAATCTCTGAGCATAAAACCAAGAAATTCTCCCTTTCCAGTTTCAACTTGGTACCCCTCTCTCTTAACCTTAACAGTCATCACATGCAGCAAGGTAGGTATTCCTTCCGGACCCCCAATAACAGCCAAGTATTAGCAAAGAATTACATCATAGGTTGATAACATCAATTAAGTTGGAGCACTGTCTATTTGACTAAGTTTTTCATTTCTTCATGATAAAGTATCCATTCTCTTACACTTACTGCAAGGAAATGACTTCCCATCCTCTCTCACTTTGCTCATGTCTAGGCAAAGACAAGTAGGGAGGTAAAAGCAAACTTTTATAAAATGTAAGAACAGTGAAAGCACAGCATGATATTTCTATCAAGTATTATCCCAGCCTCCAACTATTAGCTCCCAACAAACTTCCTGAACCAAGGATGACTTCCATCTCTGAATAACCTGCAGCATATTTTCCTTCTGTGTACTTGTCTAGCCTTCCCCCGAACCCAAGTCAGCTTTTAGGACCCATAATATCGTGTAGCAGAGTTCTCCAGGTAATTACACAGCAGCAAGAAACATCTCTATTTATCTGTTTTGAACCTGCAATGTACTAGCCTCACTTGCCTAGTTCCAGAAAGCAAGAGAAGACGGCTTAGCTTTATCCCATCCCTTGCCCACTTTTACTCCTCTCTCACCACGCATTTCCACAAACTGCTGCTATATCTCCTTGTAGCTGCCTTTTCAGAGGTAGGAAGTTACAGAATGCTGCAGGATTCCTTGCATGGAAACCACTGACAATGTGCGTGGCTCCTCCCTGCACCTTCCCTTTCCTTCTCCAGTATTCTTTTTGAAACAGGATGAACAAAAAGGAACACAGTGCTCAAGGGACAAACACACTGCAGACCTACAATGAAAAGAATTGATTTTCTGCTTCCTTATCAAGGTACATATGCACACTAAAAATCACGTCCCAACCATTACTGAAATGCTACTATGGCATTTTACTGACCAATGTTAACAACTTAATAAAAATGCCACCAACCTAGCTGGTGGAATAATTTGTCAAAGTCGAAGACCTACAAAGTCATCTCAAGAGAAACAGAAAACACTGGAGTTAAAAGACAGTCCTCATAGTTTCTTTCAAACATTGCATCCCCTACCTAAAATATTAGCTACATTACATTTGCAGGGCCTACTCAAAGTTTCCCATTGGCTATTACGTGATCTGTGTGACAACACATAATAGATTTGTTTATTCTCAAGTGTTCACTGAATTAACAACAAATATTTATTTCTCTGTTACTAATCCTGTAGATAGTACATTTTAATAAGCAATGAAGAAAACCATCTTCTAATCTTATTTTTATTTATTAACGATGGGCATTTTTCATAGAACTACAGGAATTCTCCTTTTGCCCCTTGTGCCTGCCTGCATTATTTTCAATCACTCAAGCAAAAAGAAAAATCTATCCCTCCCTCTGCTCAATTTCCTCTGTGCTCAAGCATAGCAACACTGTCCTTGTGGTATGAGCACCAGCTTCATTATATTCTTATCGTCCTAACAGCAGCTGCAGCAGGAAAGTGATGCACACAAGGGGCACAGGTATGGTATAGATCCTGGATCAAATCTGTCCTGCAGGCTAATGGTTCCATATCCCTGCACTGAAAGTCAAAATCGGCACATTTAAAAGATTTCGTCCCCATCACAACAAAACAGCTTCCAATCAGTAGTAGTGCTATAAAAGATATGAAAAAGGTCAGCTTCTTAGATTTAACATGTTTCAGTCAAACTTCTAACATCAGCGAAATGCCAACACCAGTAAAATGCCAAGGCTACACTTCCTATCACTGAATAAAAGCATTGCAGTAAAACCATTTCAAAGGTTCCCTGACTCAAATGAACATGAGTAAATATCTAATGCACACAAAATTGTTCTAGATAGCATGTTGTTTTACACATGAGCATAGATTCAGACACTTTCCACAGACTGTACCAGTGTGGGACAGCTGTTAGTTATATAGGTCATCTTCCACTGCCGAATATCTAGTCCTGCACCTCCATTTAACTGTTCTGCATTCTTCAAACCTTTCAAACCTTTTTCCCCACTAAATGGGATGGCACACCACTCTCCAAGCACAGTAAGGGACAATCCAGCAGTGCTTCTAATTCAATAAAAATAAAGAATGATCTACTCTACTGTAAAATGAGCATCCAAATTGCTCTGAATTATCTTGTTTTCAAGTATAGGGTAAATATGAATTAAAAAGACAAAAATCCATCAAACAAATAAATGCAAAGAAATAAAGTAAAAGAATAACAAAGTGTTCTGCCACAGCTGCATTGTCAGTCATTGACCAGCTGACTGCATTCAGGTGGGCCTCCAAAGAGGAAATAAAAGTCTTGCTATTTTCAAGACATCTACCAAAGCTTTGAAAAAAAAAAAAAAAAAAAAAAAAAAATCCCAAACCTTGATACTACCACTCACTGTCCAAAAGGCATTTTTCTTCATACATCTGATAACTATCCCTGACACACAGCTAAACCAAATGCAGAAAGAAGAGTCACTATGACGTGCTGAATGTTATAATTGGGGCCTACATGGCATTTGGATTTCAAAATAGTACAGGAATAGTTCTCAAAGCCAAAATTTCTAATACAAAACACTTATATTAGGCTGATTATGGTCAGATGAGATGCAATTACCAGGTCTCATGCTGAAGTATCCTAAGTGCCTAGAACACTGTGTTATGGGAGTTGTGTAATCTTCGGGTTATTTACAGCCACTTTTGGTGGAGGGCACACCAGCTGTGTAATGCTGCACTGCAATGCTGCAAACCTGTTTAGGATATGAGATTAGCATCTCACAATCGTGACCAAAATTTTAAACACAGCTAAAACAGAGGAAGGGTAACCAGATCTTTAGTTACAACACTTGATGAAAACAGCCATTAAAAATACCTGACCAACAGCAACTTCCATGGCACAGCTGCCCTGACATTAATACTTAGACCTTATTCTGACTTCGAACAGGATCGCTTGCTAAGTTACCCCCCTCCAAAATTTTTCAACACCAACATCTCTCCTGGGAGATGATCTATGTACTGACCAAAGCAGTCGCTACAACTTGATACCAAAATATCATGCAGCTCTAATATTAAAAGTCTGTTACACAGATTCTTCTAATTTTTACGTGAATGAGCCAGGAATCCAATGAAGCATACAGTGATTCACCAGTTGTTCTTGGAGAGCAACTGAAGAGAGCTCAGTAACAGCTTTACACTACTGCTTGACAGCAACAAAATCTTAAATTTTCATAGTAAAATTTGGCCAATCCACATTTCAGGACTGCTTCCTCTCACTACTGCTGCATCTGTGGAAACAAATTAGTACTGCACACGTGAATGCCACAAGTTCAGTTTTCAAACTGTTACCTGCAGATTTTAAGGTCCCCAGTCTCCCAAAAAGTTAAATGACAACAACTACAAAAAAGACTCATGGTTAATGACCTTCAGCTCTTTATAGGGGATCCCCTATTTCTCCCTAGAGGCTGCAAAATCTAAGTTCTACAAACCAAAAAGTTGAAAATTACTCTAAAGCTGTCTTTTTATCAGCAAATCCCAATACTGCTCTCTTTGGCAATACTAGAACTAAACCCATTGCTGTTAAAGTAGCACACCTTAAAGAATTTTGGCACATTCTGGACTGATACATTTAATTCTGAAATTTAGAAAGGAGAAATACTGTCTGTTAAAACTAGCATCTCCATAATCATATAATGACCAGAACTCTAAAACAGATTCATCTATTGTTAGATCAACGGTTACAGATGATACTAGACCAGTAGTCTGCTATTGATTTTGGCTTCAATGCTGAAGCTAACCCAGCTTTCACAACAATGAGGGATAGTTAAACATAGTCAGATGTTTCCCAACTGTAACAAGTCATAAACTGCTACACAGAACAGGAAGTGACTGCAAAACACTTGCACCCAAAAGGGGAACTGGCAAGTGTCAGGTTGTACTTATCACATGCTTATAAACACTATTCTGAGAACCATCACTTCAGATTTAGACTCAAATGTTGGATCTTTCTGCAACTTCTAGGAAAGAAAGAGTTCTCATTTATAAACTCTATTAAGTAAAGTTGGCCTACATCTAGTTTGCAGTAACTACTTTTGGTAAACTGACCGGCAAAAGTCTGTTTTTTGACACTGCAGTAAGTCTATTTAGTTGTAACAGCACTTCTAAATACACCCATTTAACAGGAGTTAGGCAACCACACCATTTTAACTGAAGATGACAGTAAGTATTGGAAGTCAGTTTCCAGTTTTCCATAAAGTGATTCTTCTATTCTATATAAATAAAACCTCATTACTTTTTGGTTCTCCACCCAAGTTATACATTACCAGTTAAAACTGAAAAGTTCACATGGTAATTTTTAAGAGACTAGCAATGAAGTGCAATTAGCAACATCTGAAAGCTGGTTAATGTCAGTTAAAGCACACGACATGCAAGTGATATTATTTCTCTTTGCCTGGTATTTAAGGGAAATAGGTGAATTCTTGTCAGCATACGTCCAACCAAAACACGTTTGCATTGTATTCTGGTCTCCCAAGAAGATGACTCTGGGGGACAAACTTTATTTTCAGCAATATATATCCATCTACCCAGCAGTTTGCTACATTACTATGCAGGAAAAAGCCACTCAAGAGGGCCCAAAACTGCTCAGCATGGTAAATGGTATACTGTAATACATTTAACAATAGATAAAACAGAAAAACAGAGAAAGGGAAAAAATCTGGTCCTTGGCAGAGCACTAGTGATTATAAACCAGAGGAATATTTCTTTTGCTTCACTCTACATAAATCACTGTGAATTATCCGCAAACCTAGCCAAAAACTGCTTTCAATGCAATCTTGAGGGAAAAGACTTAAAAAAAATAAAACAAAATAAAACAATCCATCTATAACAGCTACACTTCCATTGCCAACAGTTCTTCCCTTGCTCTCTTCCTGCCATTATTTATCTCTTATATTTAACATTCATAAAGTGTTCTGCGGAGAAGCAAACAGTTTTGAAAAACACCTTACAAGATAGAGTCACATTAAGGTGATTTCACTTGATGGGCTCATGCTGGCTTAAACAGAACCCATACACCGAAGACATACAATTCTAGTCTACAATAATATTTTACATTTATATACTGTCTTTTACTCAGAACCTCAGAATCGATAATATGTGAAATGCCAAAGAATGACAAGTGTGAACTGCACAACAGAGCATAGAGGGACACTTGGCAAGGAGACTGCCTCTCACAAATAAGTTCATGGCATTTCTGAAAGCTGCGCTAACCATAACTCAATGGGCCAGCAAACTGAAGTGGAGTTACATTCCTTGCTTTGCCAACAACCTGAAGTGGAGGTATGCTCCTTGCTTTGCCACCAAGAATGATTTTGTTGGGAAAACTGTTCAGTATCTAAGCATCTGAAATTCTCCATTTGTAAAGCAGAAATTATACTTCATCACCCACAGCCAGCATACTACCTTAGACAAAAAAAACAAAAAACACATGAAACAGCACGTTCCAGATGATATTGAACCATGAGCTGCCTGTCAAGTATTTTCTGTAAAGTCACTTGCTTCCACGGTTCCACAGTGATGATCCAATGAATGATACCACCGGAATGGAGGGAGGTAAGATCGTTTCACAGGACATGTCCTTACAAGAACAGCCTTGGTAATACATTAATATTTTTATCACTTGGAGTGCATCTTCCCACCTGTCACCTGGAGCAATATTACCCTGCATAAAAACATCACTCACAGGCATGCTTAAGGCTGAAAAATGTGTGTTCGTTCTCTATCCTTCATTTATCATAGCAGGATAAGAAAGGCCTCTGACCACTGCTCCAAAACACCCATGATATCCTTGTCAAAGCTAAAATGTCTATCAGGTATTTCACATGATGAGCTCTGAGATCAGATTATCTATGTATAACTCCACCATGCAGGATAATTAACAACCTACTTAGTGGTCATGAAGAACCAAACCCAAATCCTTAATGTGGTGAAGTCCTCAGCCAAACCAGGTACTGGAGCTCCAAGGAAACCAGAAGTCCTAATAAATCAGCCATCACAAAACCACCAAAATCACATCTCACAGGGTACAACCCAACAGCCTACATTACACAGGGAACGAGGCTAGATAATCCACATTCCTCCAGGCCTCAACATGTATGCAATGCAGCTGTGAAGCAGCTGGCACACCATCCAGCCCATCAAGGCAATCCCTCTGCATGACTACTACCCATCCCCTGGCTTGTAGCAGGGCCCACAAAGAATTCAGCAGTCGCCAAGTTATACTCGACCTGGTCCGCCCCAAAAGGGGTGATGTTGGCCTTGACCGACCCGACACCCAGCCCCACGAGGACCAGTCCCACGAAGGTGGCAGCAGCACAGTAGCGGGTGGCCCCCGCTTGGGCGCAGGGCACAGGGGTGGCGTTGGCCACTGGAGAGGAGCAGTTCTCCACGGGGAACAAGGGGATGTCCCCACAGAGGCCCTGCCTGGTGTGCGGAGCTGCGATGACAGGGAAGGCCAGCATGCCCAGCAGGTAGAGCACCATGCTGAGCAGGATGGTGCCGAACTTGCCTAGCAGGGCGTCAGCCAGCCAGCCGCCAAAGGGCGACACCAGGTAGGTGATGCCCATGAAGAGCAGCAGGGCCTGGCTGGCCTGGGCGCCCTCCCAGCCGTAGGGAGGCCCGTTGAGGAACAGCACCAGGTTGGAGGTGACGCCATAGAAGGCCGCCCGCTCCAGCAGCTCGGCCAGTAGCACGGCGCCGCACGCCACACGCCGCCCGCGGAAAGCGTCGCTCGCCGCCCGCCCGCGCTCCCCGCTGCCCAGCAAGGGACTGCGCTCGCTCGGATCCGCCTCGTCCATGGCGGCGGCGGCGGCGGCGCCTCCCGGAACCGCCACGGCACTGCCAGACCCCGCTCGGCCCCGCCGCGGAGCCGCCGCCACCCGGCCTGGCCCGGCCCGAGGAAACTTCCCTGCCGCCCCACGGAGGTGGGCGGGGGGTGGGCGGGGCACGGCGGCGCCCCGCCGTTGGCTGAGGTCGCTGTCGCTCTGCGTCACGTGAGCCGGCAGTAGAAGTGGTTGTTGGGGGTGGGGCTAGTGGGAGAGGAAGGGGCGGGGCGTGAGGGGCGGTGGGGAGGGGAGGGGCCACGAGCGGCTCCTGGGTGCAGGGTTGCCACGGTGAGGGGTGACTCGGGCTTCAGCCTCACCCCCAGCTTCAACCCAATTTTTGCCCTGCATCGCCTTTTGGGGTGCCAGCCAGGGTACAAGGGGCACGGAGGGAGGAGGCTGCAGCAGGAAGTTTGGTTTGATCGCCGCTTGGGGCGTTCCTTCAGGCCGGGATCGCGTTTGGGGCGTGAAATGGATCCGCGTGTCGTGAATAACTTGACCTGGAGTCAGCGCTGCCCTCCGTCAGGCCCTCGTTTTCCCCTCGGTTTTCATCCAGGATGCCGGCAGTGAGGTGTGCCAGCGGCAGGAACCCTCGCTAGTCTACATGGAGACTGATTTCAGCACAACAAAGTGCGCGGTTAGAGAACATGCGTTGGTTGTGGTGGGGCTGGAGCCCTACAGTGGGGGTTGTTCCACCATCATGTGTGCTAAAGTAAAGATCATGAAAATACGTCTTCAACAGTATATTTCATAGCCATAATTCTGGCTAGAATCAAGTCAGAAAGATACTCCTACTTACGTGTTTTCTAAAAGGCAGATGGATCGACATCACAGAGTTACACCCAACGTTTAGGTATGACTTAAAAGTTTTGGAACAGCGTTGGTAATTGAGCAAGTAATGCTTGTAAAAGTAAATATATTCATTTAATGATGGGCCTTTGTAAATAATACATGCCATAAAAATGACTCATTAAATATATTTGCACTCTTAACTAGTTATATTTTGTGTCAAAGGGCAATAAGGAAAATGCAGCTGGCTGTACAGAGATCTCGTTTGGTGAACTACTGTAACGTGACAATCTAATCTGAAGCATTACGTTTCAGGTTTGCCCTGCTTAATACAGTACATCCTATCAGCCATGTGGTTCCATCTTCTAGGGGGTCTAGTAGTACTTTCTAGAGACTACAAAATAACTAAGCGCTCTGCGTGTGTTTCAATATATGCAACTAGTGCATTGTAGGTCCTTCATAATTTCCCTTAGCAAGTGGAGTGAGATTTTATGTTGGTCTATCCAATAACTGTTAAAAACACGTATCAATGTTAAATAACATTTGAAATATATGTTATAAAATGTTATTTAAAATCTTCAGGTATTGACAAATTCTGACTGAAATTGAGAAGCTGCTGTTCTAACTTGAACAGACTGTCTTGAAGCAATACTGGTTTCAGGAATGATATTTTTAATTTTTCTCAGAACAAGAAAATTTAGCTACAATATGTTTAAAACTTCTCCATTAAGATGCAAGTACATGTTTTCAAAGATGCAACAAAATCTAATGCTGCAAAGACTTGTAAGTTAATTTTGTCAAAGCCTATGTAACAAACAAAAAAAATAAAGTAATAAAATGTTCAGACCTCTTTGAACGTTTATTTTATTTCCTCTTTATTTCCCAGATGACTGGTTGAGTTTCCTCATTTGTCTCAGTTCTTTGGTGAAACAAGCCTTGTCTACTTTGATGTTTGCATTTTTGTCTTTTTTTGTGTTATACACTAAGTGTGTTGGTGTCTGGTTTTTGAGCTTGTGGTTTTGCTTAAAAAAAAAATACTATGGCCATGCTCTTTGCAATTAGGTTGCTCATGGAGATTCATCACCACAGCTTCCTTTTTACCAATAGATGTGACTTTCTGAGTCACTCACGTATCATGCTTTGGTCTGTACAACTAGAAAATGTCCATTTGGGTTACATGAGCCAATTTAGGCCAGTGGTACAGGGCTGCAAGAACACGGAAGGTGTGCTTCTTGTTTGGGACAGACACTGCCGGCCTTTCTTGGTGCGGTACCCTTGGATGAGCCACCTTGTGGGGGTGTGTTTCTTGGAACCAGAATGAGGGGGTGCTGATAAAAGACATAGAGCAGCAATGTGTCAGGAGACAAAAGACAGCTGTGTGTCATGCTGTCAGTGTGATGTATTTGAGGTCTGCTGGACCAACTGACAGCAGGGCAGAGATGACTTTTATAGCGGGGATGGCTGGTGCTGGCCATCCAGCTAGAATCCTGGCCAGGTTGACAAAAACCCTCTGAATTTCAGTGGAGCTGTGATTTTGTGCCAGAAATGCTTTCTAAAATGGTGATGAAAACAGCTTGGTCCTGCCTACCCTTAAATTAGCATTTGTGCTATTTTCAGCACTTATGCAAGACTTGGTGCTCTTAGCTTCTAAGCAGAAGCCAACTTTTTTAGTTTGCATGAACATTAAAATGGTCTGAACAATATGTCATGCTGAATGATTTTCAACTGAGCCTCAGTGAGATGCAGAGAGTTGAACATACCTCTGTAGCATGAAGGTCTGTTAGCAGAACCCAAGCCCAATTACCAAAATACTTAACTATGTGCCAAGGCATGGCAGGAAAAAAATAAATAGGAGTACATCTTTTTCTCTTCTAAACCTTCAACTCCTGAATACCTGTCATCCCCTGTCATCCTCAAAGATCCACACAAAGCATTTCAAGAACTATGATTTTTTTAAATTATTATTTTTAATAGCCTTTCTCTATAAGTGGAGTATTTTTTTTTTCCCATACCTAACATGGAGACTCAAATAGCCACTGAAACCAAAATAAACAGGCACTGCAGTTTGGGGACCACCTCTCCTCGTCTTCTACAGCCTCGGGGTAACATAGGCGTTGGTGTGGCCCTGTGATAAATTACATCAGGGAAATGGTCATGGTTATAAGCATCCAATCTAAAAAGTGAGCTGTTAGATCAATTCTTCTTTCTAGTCTATCTCATGGTCACAAGCATCCTGCATGTGCTCTCAATGTTTTTAGAAAATACTGAATCAAGTTCAAGGCCATGGATATCTGCAGTCTGCCATCTGGCCTCTGTCAAGTCTCACAGGGACTCCCACAACTGCCCTCTCAGTTTTACTGCCTGTGCCCCACCCAGCTACTTGCTGTGCTGGTTATAATTGGAGTTGTGTCCTGAACACTTCCTTGATAGTTTGGGATCTAGTTTTCCTGATCTGGGGTTCAGGCTCTTCCTTTGCCCCATCCATGGGGCAACAATGATCAGAGGGCTGGAACACTTCTCCTGTGGAGAAAGTTAGGGTTATTTAGCTCAGAGAAGAGGAAGCTCTTGGGGGACACCTTTTTATCTGCCTTCCAATATTTAAAGGACCTACAGGAAAGCTGGAGAGGGACTCCATCAGGGTGTGTAGTGATGGGACAAGGGGTAATGGCTTTAAACTATAAGCAGGTAGATTTAGCTTAGATATAAAGCAGAAATTCTTCACTATGAGGGTGGTGAGGCGCTCGCCCAGGCTGCCCAGAGAAGCCGTTGCTACCCCATCCCTGGCAGTACCCGTGGCCAGGCTGGATGGGGCTGGGGTCCCCAAACCATTCTATGATTCCCTCAGATCCTCTGTGCATCTGTAATGGGGTTCTGCCCGCAGTAGTGAACACTGCAGCTCCTCACCAGACCCTTCCCCTGGCCTTACAGCCTTCCTGAAATTAAGCGCGGTCTTTAACCTGGGGGACCTGGAGACGGAGCCACCCTCAGCCCACCCGAGGGCCGCTGCCTCCTCAGGGGCCGCCCGTGGCCCGGCCGGGTGTGCCGGTGGCCGCCCGCTCGGCCGCGCTGTTCCCGGGCCCGCCGGCAGGTGAGAGAGGCACCGGCTGAGGTGGCTGCCGGCCCGGCCTGACGGGAGATGCCGCTATGAGGCTGCTCTTGCTGGCGTGCCTCCGAGCGCAGACCGGCAACGCGACCACGGCGGAGAGGATACAGTAAGTGTCCCGTGAGGGGGCCGGGGGTTTCCCCCCCCATCCACCGCCTCCCCAACATCTCCAGTCCCCCGGCGCTGCCCGTTCCCCGGCAAGGGGGGAGGCGGCGGCGGCCCCGCTCACGCCGAGCTGCCGCGGCCCTGACGATGAGCCGCCGCCATCCCTGGGGGTCCGAGTTCGGGCCCCGATTCGGGTTCGGGGCCTGGCCGCCATTCGGTGCACGCCCGCGGCGCACGGAGGTGGCGTCTCCCACCTCAGCCGCGTGGATGGCGGACGCCGGAGGTGTGTGAGGGGGCGGCGGCCAGGCACCCAGCGGCGGCCCCGCGGGCCCTGCTCCGGCAGTGCCGAGTGGGTATCCGCCGCCCTCCTGGGAGCCGGGGATGTGCCGGGTGGGGGGCCCGGGGAGGCAGAGCCGCGCCGGCGTGAGGGGTTCCCGGTGAAAGGCTGGGGCGCGGGGCGGCTTCTCTTCTGCTTTGCCTTACAGCAGGGGAGTAAGGGAGAGGGGGAGTCGAGGAGGTGCCCCCCGGCCACTTATACGTATGTATGTATGTAGGTATGTATGTAGGTATGTGTATATATATATCAAAGACGTTCAGCGCAAGCTAGTCTATTGGCAGAGGAGGAGTTCACACTGCAGGGGGTGAGCCCAGCTTGAAAGCCCAGAGCAGAGATGCCCTCACCAGCGTCACTGCTGTCCCCTTGCACAACCTAGTTAGTCAGTGGTTAGTCAGTGGTGCAGCGGATTCCCAAGGGCTGCCCGTGTTGGGAAATACCCAGAATTAGATGACAAGTAAACATGAGCTTCAGAGCTTCTGAGGGCTCTGAAATGAGGGTCTGTGCAGGAGTTCTCCTAGGGCAGCACTTCTGCAAGAGCTGCTGCTGTTACCTCCTTGCTGGGGGCTCTGTGACATGCAGCTCCCATGGGAATTACAAACATGAATCTGTAGTGCTTTGAAATTGTTTGGACTAACAGTACTGCATAAAGACACAACATTCTTAATGTCACCATTTAACTTTCTTCCATGAAATACGGAAAAGTATGTGAGTGATGGCATTTTAAAGACTTAGCAGTGCATTTAAGCTTTTTATTATTTTTTTTTTTAAGAATTCCCATAAAAACATGTTTTGTCCTCTTGAGACAGGCTTCTAGTTTGTAATCCATGGTTTAGCTGTTTTTCTTAGAATGAGCCTCTTAGAACGGTCTGCTATTACACGTTTTCCTTGACCCTTCCTCTGTGTATTATCACATTTCACTGTTAGGCATAGAAACAGTCGGTTGACATCATTTAAGTTTTCACTCTAGGTCTGTCATAGCAAGTTCAGTCTTAGATTTGTGCAGGGCTACCGTATTGTGTAAGACAGGGGTGATATGTACCTTCTGCTTTGCATCAGTCACACAGGCATTGAAGTTATAAAGCAGATGGAGAAGGCTAAAGTCTGTATTTTAAAAGAATAATTGCTAATAAAATACTTAGATGAATACATTCTTACGTTCTTAATACAGATTTCGTACATGTACATGTCAGCCTAGAGTTCATATGTTGCAGTGTGTGGAGCATTCTTAGTTTATGTTACTCTCATCTTTTGCTCTCACCAGACAAAACAAGGCTAATTATTGCTGGGGTAGACTATGTTCATTCTTCCTCCATAAGATTATTTCTTCTACCTTTACAAATTAAGTATTCAGTTACTTTCATCTTCAACTTTGAGGAAGGTCCGTGAAACATCTAGTCTGTGGAGCAGTTTAGAGGTAATCTAGGAGAAAGCTGGTTCTGCATTATTTCAAGTTAAACTAAGTGTGAATAAGCCAGCCAAACAAATGCCAAAATATTATTTCAAATTGTCTTTTAAATAAACCAGGATCAATCATAATCATCTGAACATACGGCATCAAGACACAGTGGTTTAGCAAGGGACCTTTATTGGAATTTCAGTAACCAGTAATTTTGGTTAGGTTTCTCCAGCTGTGTCTCTTGCATGGTGGCCTAAGCTAATGTACGCTAGTACAAAAGAGAGAATAGGCTTAGGGAGACAGAACAGCACAGTTGACAGATGGTTTAACATACTACCATGTTAACACAGTCATTTGCAGCTATGTGAATGCATCTGCAGTATCTGTGCAGAGTAAACCAATTTGCTTTAGCATCCTAATGCTTTATGGACACGCCTTAAACAAAATGGATGCCACTTTCTCATGTGCACAGACCTTCAAAGAGAAAGAAAGTGAATGAGAGGTTAATTTAATTAATGTTCAAAATAAAGGTGAAGGATTCTAACAGAAATAGTCTTTAAGATTCGGTAACTTATGTCATGTTCAATTGCTATCTTATCGCTTAACATAAATGTTATTTATAATAGTAATATAAAGAAGCCCATTTAGGGGGAAAAAAAAGATCAGGAAAAGTAGTGAAGAGTATTATCTAGCAATAAAATCTGACTTCCTGACTAGAAGGCTGCTCAAGTGACAGCTATCAATAAAACCATGTCACATAGATATTTGTACCTAACACTGGTTTTCTTAAGACTTTACTTTTTAAAAAATGTCTACATGTATGACCAAATGCTTGTCAAACTAATTTGCCATACTAAGGTTAAGTTTATATGGTAACCTTTGTAGCATACATGTTAATACACTAAGAATAAATACTCAGATTAGTATTTGTCTTCAGTTGTTTCTGCATGCATACTTATGAAATTATTTGTTCAATCTTTTTTTTTATATTGCACTATGGTAACTTTCAGTCGAGTATACATGAAACAATGAAGTTGCCTCTGGGTTGTACACTTGCTAGTGTAGATTAATTTTATGGCTTAATATCACTGAGTATACTATGTTTATGATGTTACAGCTGTTTCTGTAACTGCTTCATCTTTTCATAAATAATATATTCATTTCCTGAGCTTAAAGTAGCTGGTGACAAAGAAACCAGAATCTAATTTGGCTAGAAATCAGTTCACTGAAACAACTGGTATAATGCAGGTGCTATGAGCTTTGTTTGTATTAGTCTGCATAATCTTTAATTGCCTTGAGAAAACTAAGCAGTGAGTAGAGAATGAAACGCAACACGGAAGTCTTTGGTTGGGCTGCCATTCTTCAGTCCTAGCAATGAGATGAAAAAGGGTGTTAGGAAAGAAAAAAACGTATCTTCTGTGTCCCTTGAAATGTTCCATTAAATATTTATTACTTCATAGTTATGGGGAATAGAAATCTTGAATTAATTTGTTAATTAAAAACATTTGGAGGAAGTATTTTGTCAACACATAAATGTCTGTTTGGAGAGGAAGAGATTGTTTCAGTTTGAAATGGGACAGTTTAAATAGCTGTTCTGTAAATCTCCAGGTAATCAACTGCAAGAGAATTAAACCCACAAATTCAACAATGCATTGCTTATTGCTCCTCTTTGCAATATTTTTCAGTACAAGACTTGAAGGTGTACTAATAAGTTTGTGGATGACACTAAATTGGGAGGAGAGGTTATTAACTCTGCCAAGGGTGGAGAGGCCTTGAAGAGAGATCTTGACAAATTAGAGGACTGGGCAATCACCAACTATATCAAGTTTAACAAGAGCAAGTGCCGGATTCTGCACCTGGGAAGGGGCAACCCTGGATATACGTACAGACTGAGAGACCAGAGGCTGGAGAACAGCCCCGCGGAAAAGGATCTGGGGTTTCTGGTCAATGGCAAGTTGAGTGTAAGTCAGCAGTATGTCCTGGCAGCCAAGAGGATGCACCCAGGGGTGCATCAGACAGGGCACTGCTGGCCTGTCGAGGGAAGAGATTGTCCTGCTCGGCTCTGTGCTGGTGAAGCCTCACCTCAAGGTCTGTGTGTGGTTTTGGCTCCACAATGTAAGAAGAACATAAAACTGTTTGAGAGTGTCCGAAGGATGACTATAAAGATAGTGATGTGTCTGGAGGGAAAGGCACGTGAGGAGCAGCTGAGGTCCCTTGGTTTGCTCAGCCCAGAGCAGAGGAGCCTGAGGGGAGGCCTCACGGCAGCCTGCAGCTCCCTCACAAGGGGAGCAGAAGGGCAGGTGCTGAGCTCTGCTCTCTGGGGACAGTGACAAGACCTGAGGGAACGGCATGGAGCTGGGACAGGGGAGGGTCAGGCTGGGTATTAGGGAAAGGTTCTTCACTGAGAGAGTGGTTGGCACTGCAAGAGGCTTCCCAGGGATGTGGTCATGGCACTGAGCCTGCCAGAGATCAAGAAGCGTTTGGATGGTGCTCTCAGACACAGGATCTGTTTTTTGGGTGGTCCCATGTGGAACCAGGTGATGGACTCCATGATCATTGTGGGTCCCTTCCAAGTCAGGATATTCTGTGATTTATTGGAGGAATTCTGATCCCCAACTTTACTTCTATTTAGTCTTACCCTCTCTGCCACCATTAAAATCACACAGAAAAGCACTCATACAGGAGGAGATCCTCTTCTCTTCAGGATACCTTCTTCTAAGAGGTCTTTTACCAGCCTGTGTCAGTTTGCACAGCTAAATTTCTTCTGTTTCTGTAGCCATTCCAAGAACGGGACATCTGCAAAAGGCAAGCGGTCATCCTGTACCTGATACTCAATTATTTATATGGCCTGCTTGTGATGTACGCTGCATCCCAAATGTTTTTCATGACTAGACCTATTTATAAGGCAGGATTAAACCATGTAGAGTTATTTTGCCCTTCCAAAGGACAATTACTGATTTCAGAATGTAGGGACAGAGGCAATATCAATCCATTTTTAATTTCTGTCCATATTCACAGTAGATTTTCTTCATACTTCATTCCAGCCAACACAAATTGTCTGTGATATTTAAAGAAGTTTGAGAGAGAAATAAAATGAAGGATACTTCAAGAACCATAAAAAAATCAGTACAATTTGCAAAGGAAACAGAGAAGATCGAGTGACAGACGTTAACTGAAGTGCCACATGGCTGACACGAGCAAGTCCAGGAGGTTCATGAAGTACCTAGATGATAACTTCTTGGTGCAGGTGCTAACGGAGCCAACTAGGAAAGGTGCCCTCCTAGACCTGTTGCTAGAAAACAGAGAGGGTCTGGTGGGAGATGTGGTGATTGGTGGCCGCCTTGGTCATAGCGACCATGAAGTGGTTGAGTTCAAAATTTACGGTGACAGAAGGAAAAGTGCCACCAAAACCTCATCCCTAGATATGGGGAAAGCGGACTTCAGGCTGCTCAGGGAACTAGTCAGCAAGGTCCCCTGGGAAACTGCTCTTGAAGGCCTCGATGTCCACCAGTGCTGGTCATTCTTTAAGCGATGCCTCCTAGAAGCACAAGAACAGGCAGTTCCTAAATATCGCAAGTCAGGCAGGCGGGGCAGGAGGCCGGCGTGGCTGACCAGGAACATTCTAATGGAGATTAGGCGGAAACAGAGAGTCTTTCGCTACTGGAAGGAGGGCCAGGTGTCATGGAAAGAATACAGGGATGCTGTTCGTGTTTGTAGGGAGAAAGTTCGTGTGGCCAAAGCACACCTAGAGTTGAAGCTGGCGGTGTCTGTGAGAGATAATAAAAAGTTTTTTTTTAGATATGTGAATGGAAAAAGGAGAACTAAAGAATACATAGGGCCGCTCCTTGATAGGGAAGGTCTCCTCACAGACAATGACATAGGCAAAGCAGAGACGCTTAATGGCTTCTTTGCCTCTGTCTTCAATGCCGATGATGGGCTTCGGGACCCAGGGTGCCCTGAGCTGGAGGACCGGGACGGTGGGCATGACAAACTCCCAACTGACCCTGAACGTGTGCGGGATTTGCTACTCCACCTGGATCCCTACAAGTCCATGGGTCCGGATGGGATTCATCCCCGGGTGCTGAAAGAGCTGGCGGACGTCATTGCGGAACCTCTCTCAATTATTTTTCAACAATCCTGGGAATTTGGAGAGGTCCCGGTAGACTGGAAGCTGGCAAATGTTGTGCCGATTTTCAAGAAGGGTCAGAAAGAAGACCCAAGCAATTACAGGCCTGTCAGTCTCACGTCAGTGCCTGGTAAAATCATGGAGAAGATGGTTCTCGAACTTATTGAGGCGCACCTGGGGGACAAAGCAGTCATTGGTCCCAGCCAGCATGGGTTTGTGAAGGGTAGGTCCTGCCTAACTAACCTGATTTCCATTTATGATAAGATCACCCGTATGGTGGACCAAGGGAAACCAGCTGATGTGATTTTTTTGGACTTCAGCAAGGCTTTTGACACGGTTTCCCATAGGATCCTACTGGACAAAATGTCCACCATACAGCTAAATAAAAACATCATCTGATGGGTGAGCAATTGGCTAACGGGCAGGGCCCAAAGGGTTATGGTGAATGGGGCTGCGTCAGGCTGGCGGGCGGTCACCAGTGGGGTCCCTCAAGGCTCCATTTTAGGGCCGGTACTTTTCAACATTTTTATAAACGATCTGGATGTAGGAATAGAAGGTATTTTGAGCAAGTTTGCTGATGACACCAAACTTGGAGGAGTTGTGGACTCGAATGAGGGTGGAAAGGCCTTGCAGAGGGATCTGGATAGGTTGGAGAGCTGGGCGATCACCAACCGCATGAAGTTCAATAAGAGTAAGTGCCGGGTCCTGCACCTGGGACGAGGAAACCCTGGCTGCACGTACAGACTGGGCGATGAGACGCTGGAGAGCAGCCTAGAAGAGAGGGATCTGGGGGTCGTGGTAGACAGCAAGTTGAATATGAGCCAGCAGTGTGCCCTGGCAGCCAGGAGGGCCAACCGTGTCCTGGGGTGTATCAAGCACGGCATCGCTAGCAGGTCGAGGGAGGTGATTGTCCCGCTCTACTCTGCGCTAGTGCGGCCTCACCTCGAGTACTGTGTGCAGTTCTGGGCACCACAGTATAAAAAGGACGTGAAACTGTTGGAGAGTGTCCAGAGGAGGGCTACGAAGATGGTGAAAGGCCGGGAGGGGAAGACATACGAAGAACGGCTGAGGGCACTGGGCCTGTTCAGCCTGGAGAAGAGGAGGCTGAGGGGAGACCTCATCACAGTCTACAACTTCCTCGTAAGGGGGTGTCGAGAGGCAGGAGACCTTTTCTCCATTAACACCAGTGACAGGACCCGCGGGAACGGGGTTAAGCTGAGGCAGGGGAAGTTTAGGCTTGACATCAGGAGGGGGTTCTTCACTGAGAGGGTGGTTGCACACTGGAACAGACTCCCCAGGGAAGTGGTCACTGCACCGAGCCTGACTGAATTTAAGAAGAGATTGGACTGTGCTCTTAGTCACATGGTCTGAACTTTTGGGTAGACCTGTGCGGTGTCAAGAGTTGGACTTGATGATCCTTAAGGGTCCCTTCCAACTCAGGATATTCTGATTCTATGATTCTATGAGTAGGGTTTCAAGTCTTGTAATTCCATCAGTTTCAGTGGGAATTGTGAATATTCGGCTGTGGCCAAGTTTCAGAAAAGGTAGTGGAAGTCACACTGCTAACTTACTAAGTTTTGGATCATGCTGTATAGAGCTAAGAATAGTTCATGCATAGCTGCTTTACAGAATAGACAGCCTAGGGAAAGAGGTAATTAATGTTTTTGGATGAAGCATACTGCATGCTGTTCAGAAAATGTCAGTGCATCTACCTACCAGAAACATTTGGAAAATCAGACATTCTTTGCCTGTAAGTAATTCCATTAAAATACTGGAAAATTAGAACATACAGGTTTCTGAGAGGGAGATGTCAGAAAATAAAAATAGTTTGAAAACTACTGTATCTTAGAAGTAAGTGTACTTCTAACTCATTTGTATTTCAGCTTCAGCCATCCTGTGTTTGGAGCTGCAAAAGAGTTTCTTCATATGAGGACCTGTGAACTGTAGCTTCAGGTTGGAGGAAAGAAGCCTTCTAAGTCAGGATAAGTGAGAAGTAGTGATCAATAATGTAGGAAAGAAAAAATGAAATATAAAACATCATCTGTTGTTTCATAATTGTGTTGGAGAAAACTGTTTTTCTATAGAAGTCTTTAAAAAAGTGAAAACATGTCAGTACAGGGTTACATCTTTTAGCAATATCCCTCTGCATATCCTATAGACCCAGAACAGACACTTACATACTTACTGTCACTTATAAGCCTCTTGATTTTCAAGGAGTGTAAAAAATAAAATGAAAAAGGTGACTTCCCATAATACTAAAATGGGGTTGGGAAATATTTTATCCGGTATTTAGATATACATAAATATCACAGTGTCAGCAGTGACAATTATCATCTTCTCTAAGTAATCACCTTTCAAGCTTACTACTGAATGACTGAAGTTTTCCCAGTTTGGTTGCTTTCCAGCAAAACATGCCAAATTGGAATCTGATAGTCAACTCCATTTTAGAAATATGATTCTCCACAGATTGTGAGTGCCATTGGCTTCCATGAATCTTTCAGTAGAAGGGAAAGATGAAAAAGCAAGGCAAAATCTGAATCTAAGCAATAAACACTGTTAGTTAAGACACTTGGAAATACACCTCATACAAAACTGTGATAGAGGGAAAGTGTAGCCTTGAAATTTGGCATTTTTTATCTTGTCTTAGATTCACAGGCAGCAGGAGATATGTTCATTTTTATTTTTCATTTAGAAAGTATTTGTTTATGAAATGGCAAAATAATGTGAATACTCTTTTCCTAAGAGGAGAAAATATGGGTAATGTATCTCTTATGTCTTGGCTTGATTCAGGGACATCTGTGACTTCATAGACAGATCAGCCTTCAAAAAAAAATAAATAAAAAAATCCCCTGCAATAGCTTTGCAGCACCCTCTTATCATATTCCTTGATAACAGCATATGTGTGAAAATCACAGTCTGCATTTTTTTTTGTTGTTATAAAGATGAAACGCCATTGAAAAAATAGGAAAATATCACTGTAAATTTCAGTACTTAAATAGTACCCCATAACTGGTTCTACATACATACATTTCCATTTATGCATAATTTGAACCTTGTGACTAATTATATTGAATTTAATGGTATGTTTATGGGATTAAGATCTCCTCACATCTGGGAATTCTAATTATTCTGGGAAAAAAAATAATCATTTTGTCCTTCTTAAGCCATATGCAAATTTATTACATGCTCTTGAGTCATTATGTGTAGGGAAAAAATGAAGTAAAAGAGATAATCCACAATTTCATAGCACTGGAACCCATAAGGGAGTCCCTCTCTATTTACCACAGAAACAGCTGTCATTTAGCTGTGAGATTTGGACCTGTAGAAACTGTAGAGGAAGGTCTCATTCCTAGTGTATTACAATAAAGAAGCTTTAGATCAAAATTCCCAGCTTCTTGACTCCTGATGTCCTGAGAGAGTTGTTTTCAAATTAATTGTAATATGCAAACATATTGCTTGCACATGATAGTAATTTATGGTAATTAGAATACTGATGGGAAAAAAAATCTTTTAGACTATTTAATGAGCACCTGTGAAGTTATGGAACGCATGCATGAGCATCCCAAGTATTTGCCCAAGAGATTCTTCTTTCCATAGCTGTGAGATTTGGGCATCATTATTTAGATACAATACTGAAACCCTCTTTCAGATGGCAAGCAGGTACTTGTTACAAGTTCGTGGGACAACTGAAGTAAATAATTGCTTAACAGTGTAAAGAGCTTACAATCTGGCTGCATTTTATTATTTATTAGTGCTTTTTATAATGTATTGGTCTTGTTTCAAACAGTGAAGTTAAAAGTAAAATGAGTTACTTTGAAGAATAAGGAAGAAATACAGTACCATATGTTATGGCGATGGAGTTCTGTCTGATACAGTGCTAATACATTCCTTCCAAGGCCTCAAGACATTTTACAACATTTTTAGCACCAATTTCTGCAGTAATGACTAACTTCTGCAGGACAGAAAATTATGTTCCTTGGGAGGATATGAAATGATCAAGAAAGAAAACAGCCAATGTTATCCAAGAGGCTATTGAGCTAGCAGGATTTTAATGCCAGAACAATTAATATGCTATGAGAAATAAAACAATTGGAACAGTATGTAATAAGCAGAAAACATTCTTGTGGTCTTTTTGTAATACTCAAAACATAAACACTAGTTATCTGAAGCAATTTTATCTACATGTCAGCAGATACAGTGTACTAGTTTCTGTTAAAACATGGATTTGCTCCTGTATGTATTTTGGCTGATGTCATTGGAAACACTGATAACTGATTCTGTTTTTTGTGGGAGGAATTGTGAGCCTAGTGTGTAAAAGAAAAGACTAAACCAAAGCTCACTGAAATGTCTAATGTAAAACTCCCTTTAATCAATCAGTTTAATGGCATTAGCAGTCTTTGAAACAATTTTTAATATGAAGAACCACAGCATATAAAGATGAATGAGCAAACAGACACTAGGAGAGGTGTTTTCTATGTGCATGGTTTTGTTTGTCAATTGAGATTTTTTAAAAGGCCTGAAAGTTTGTGAGTAATCGCTTTTGTGTTTTCTCTTAACTTCAGTTATCCTGTGACTGTTTTTACAAATGGGTAAACTAAGACAAGAAGCAATTAAACTCAATCAGAAAGAGAATGCATTTTCAACCATCCAGTTTAATTTATGTATTCGTTTTTTTGTATTTGCAAAGACTTTTTGCATTTTCTGTATTTTTAATAGAATTATTTATCTGGGCATATTTCTGTTTTCTTTGAAGTGGTAGCCTTTCTCCAGAGCAAGGGTCTGAGGATGTCCAACACCAAGGCTTACACACTTCATTCAAAATGAAACTTTTTAGCATCTTTAGAATCTTTTGAGTAAAAGACTAATCCAGAAAGGTGCTGATCAGAGTTCATTTCCATTGATTTCTAAAGGTGGATTGACACATGGCAGGCTTGGGCCATAAAGTGGTTGCACACTATGATGCTTGGCAGTGTGCACAAAGGCGTTGATAAAAATGTTTTCCAGGAAAACCCCTTGTTAAAGCTCCATGATTGCTTGAATAAAGTTAGTGTAAACAAGATGAATGTAGGAACTAAAATTAAGAAAAAACATCTTGATTAAGCATATTTAATAAAATGAAATGTGTGCAGCATTAACTTTTTTTTTTTTTTTTTTTTCTCTTGTTCCATTTGTTCTGATAATGAAGGAGCCATCTACATGCTGCAGGTCATATCTGTGTTCTTAAAGATGCGTTCAGGTATGAAAGTCCAACTGAAATAGCGAATCTAACCTCTGCAGATAAGTTTGATGCAGCCCTGGCGATTCATCTTTATAAAGGAGGCAGACTTCTGCAAGGTAATTAATTCTTTTTCTATTTTGCAACAAAAATACTTCTTAAAAAGGTACTGAGAAAGAAGAGAATGAATACAGACAGTTAAAAATGACAATAAATGCATAAACTCACACATAATGTAGTTATTCTATTCTATCCACTTCAACTAATGTTCAGAAACACTCAAAATCAGATCTCTGTGGGAGATCTGGTCCAGAGAGGACAGGACTAAGTAAATGTACTTTTAAAGCACTTAATGCATTTCATAATTAAGTACTTTAACTATATTAGGATTAAGAGCATTATATTAACATAAAGATACTTTCAACAAATGTGCTTTTTCAGAGGACAATAGCTTGGCTAAGTATAGCTCAGGTCAAATAGAAAAAAGCAGAGAGGCTAATTTGATTTTTCTGTTAAAAAATGAGTCAGATATTTTGGACATGGAATAACTTAAAGTTGTCATTCATGCCAGCTAAACTGTAGGAGACAGGATGTTATCAGACAAATAATAGAATTTTCTATGGTAACTGGCCATGTAGAACAAAATTTTAGCCTGCCATTAATGATACACTAGAAGCATTTGCTGTCAAAATTACAGACACTGTCACCTACTGAAATTGCAAGTGCATATCCATTTTTGAGATCACATTCCAACTGTCCAAATCTATTCACTTGTACAAAGGTACATAATTTGATATTTTCATCAGATCGCAGTATAAGTTGCATTGCGCTAGTTTTCAGACTTGGGAAGTCCCCTGGCAATTTGTACTGGTGGGCTTTCAGACAGCCTGAATTATTATGTCTAGTATGTTTGTGTATCTTTTGTTACAATGGAGCTCTGATTTCAGTAGGGATCCTAGAATACAAATACAAAAATAATTCTGTGTGATGATCTCTGCTACCCTATGTATTAGGACTTCTCTTGTTGGAATACAGAAATAATTGCTTTTGTGACAAGACCTAGAATTGTTTTGGAAGAGGCTTACGGAAAGTCTTAAAACTATCTATTTTTTCTGAGGAACAAAAAATAACGTTGAATTTTAA
The DNA here is from genome assembly GCA_011075105.1 of Heteronetta atricapilla. Lineage (NCBI taxonomy): Eukaryota > Metazoa > Chordata > Aves > Anseriformes > Anatidae > Heteronetta > Heteronetta atricapilla. The sequence continues at coordinate 13,961,588 of CM021745.1, read as the reverse complement.
ATGTTTACTGTAAAACTTCATTGTGGTTTTGATTTGCATAGCATCACCTGAACACTGTTGCTATTAGATTTTCAAAATCCCAAATAACCTGCAAAGTTTAATACTTGGAATGACTTATAAATGCTCAGTAATTTAAATAAATCAGTCACGCGGTTCCTAAAAGCATCTGTAATAACTAAAAGAAAGATAAAATTGAAGTATCTGAAAAGAAAGTAAGTAATAGGATTGCTGGGATGATCCTAGTCAAAGTACTTGCAAATTTTTTGGAGGAGAAAAGTGATTCATATGACATTCCTGATTCTGGTAACATTTATTCTTTCTGTATACTATATTAAGAAATATTTAAGAAATTTAGTTATTGCAGTCATACTACCATTAGTAAATCTTTTGGGCCTTATCACAGAAACTTTGCAGACATGATTGGGGATGTAAAACCAGCACATATAATAGATGACAGAATAATTATTTCATTTTTTACTTATTAGAAAGGCAATATATTGCCTTTCAAGTATTAGAGACATTTAATCTCTTGAGGATCTCTGTGGTGATTTGACAGTGCACTTTAATTCTCTTTACCCGCAAATATTAGAGTATTACAACTATTTAGAAATGCCAAGTGTTTAAGTAGCCAAAATGGCAAATAGTCTTTCATTTATTTTGTTTGTTCTTTCATTCAGTAATGAGCAAATTAGCAATGCTGAAATGGGAAACCACCCAAAAAACCACAACAAAACACCAAAATGATCAAACATTTATTTAAATATAAATCCTCATCTTACAGCTCTCTTAATTTTCAAATATAAATGTGAAAACAATAGTAAGTTTTAATCTTTATTAACATTTTTTTCTCATTTTCTTTAAGTTTTTCTCATTTGCTTGTTTTTAACACAAATTTTAATAATGAGAATTCACTGCTTTTAAACTGATTATTTTTATCCCTCAAGACTGTTGGTAGCTATAGAAAGCATCAGCAATAATTTTCACAGCCACAAACATTCAAGGCCAGTTATATTACCTCTCAAAAGCAAGGGTCTCCATCAGCACTCTATCTCCTGATGCCCTGCTCATTGGTCCAATGCTCAGAGGGCAGTGATATCTGCGGAGTCATCAACACCCCTCCACTTCAATCTCATAGCAAAAACAAGAAAACAAAGCCTATTTTCTCTCTTTATTGATACACAGTCGGTCAGTGGTGGCAGTACTGCCTAATGACTGATTCTTGTTCACAGTCAGAAAGGAACCGTGGCTTCATGTGTTAGCGCTAACAGAAATCTGCAAAACTATCATCACCACCTTGATGAGTTTTTTTAGGCTGTCTTACTAGCGGCTGTTTCTTTTGCAAAACTGCAGTGCCATTGGCCTGGAATTTAAAACCATGTTCTTCATGTACTAATTAGCCACCCTGAGGTTGTTATTTGTTAGCTTAATGTGGTGTAAAACTGACCACTGAATCATTTTCAGTACTGAAACAATCAAAAGTAAACATTATTGACTGCCGTCTTGATTAGTTTAGGGGGAGAACACTTCTGTAACTTGTCAGTTACTAAAAATAGCCCGATGCCAGGAAAACAAATACTATTATAAAAGAATCTTAAATTACTATTGGCTTTTGTATTTTCATCTAAATAGTCTTTAGCTTTATCCATGTAAGGCTTCCTGCTGTTAGCAGAGAAGTGCTATACTACCCTGTTTTGATGGCTTTACTTGTATTCAGATATGAATTTATTTTCATGCAGTGTATAAAAACTAGGCTTTTACCACAGTGCACGCATGACAAGGATATCTATACTTTTGCTGACACTCTAAAATTTAAATTTTGATAAGGTCTTGTGCACAGACCTTCCCACAGTCAACATACCTAACTCTGCGCTTACTGTTCCACTGTCAGCATTCTAAGGCACCTTCCAGAACTTGGGTCATCACTGAAGGCCTTAGAGCAACCACTTATAAACACAGATCCATCTTTTGGGATGTAATTAAGCAAAACAGTGGTTTTGCTGGAGGTTGACTGCGTTATTTAATTGAGTGACTTTTTCAAATGGTTTGGCTCTACCTACATATTTTGTAGCCATGAAATTGGCCACCCAAACCATTATATTGGAATTCCTGGGAGGGCAGTAAATGATTGACTAAAGCTAGATACCTGGAACCAAACTTTAAGGTACTGCATCTTATTAAAATGTGAATACCATTTAAAATCTATATACTGTTTGGTGGGCTGCCAAATGTAGGAAGTAGTTGTTTGACGTACAGACAAAGCCAAAGAAAATCTCATAGCTGCAAAACAGATTGACTTGCTGTGAAAGTGCCTTCTTACTGTATGTTGCTTTTTAGTTCCAAAACCTTAAAAATTCATGTTTCTTCAGGTTTCATTTTCAAAGGCTTTTGCTTATGTATGTGGTAGAGTATTATCACTACATATATATATAAAATATAATTTTCAAAATGAATCAAATCCCTTTAAAAGGTAATGAATCCTGTGCCTTGTCCCCTTCTCATCTTGGTCATTGTTTTGCAGGTAGCAGAATTCCTTTTGGAGTCATCTTTGGAGGGACAGATATAAATGAAGATATCAAATGTGAAGAGAAACGTCATGTAATGGGAGAAGTACTAGGGGAAGCCAGGTAAAATCTGTGTGGAAGGTTTGTGACAGGAAATTGTATCTTTCTAATGGCAGATCCATAAATTGTTGGAATCACTGGGAGATGTGATTCCAGACAAAGGATAGGCTACTTGATATCCCTACAAGCTCTACTTCTTATGATTTTATGATTCAGTGGTGAATGTAGAGCAGTTTCTTCATAAAATATAGTCTGTATGCAGTCTATTCATTTTATATTCTCTCCACTACAATCGTTCCATCGTATTTGTCCATGTAAGAGTTGGCAAGGATAGTGATGAAGCCCAAGCTATTCTTGGGCTGTGAATTTTCAAAATGACTCAAAGCCCTTTAAAAGGTAATGAATTTTGTGCTCTTGCTTACTAATCTTATGTGTTGTCTACTGAATGTTAACTGTTTTCTAGAATTATAGAACTGTGCATGTGATGAGGATATAAAATTCTAAGGTAGGTGAAAGAAATTAGAAGAATAATAGCAAGAAGGCTTGTGATTTGACAGCATATTGCTGTGTAGAATAATCTACTTTATGGGTAGGCATTATAAAGACAGCCTTTGATGGTTAGTGTAACTGTGGACTGTAGCAACTAGACTGTGGTTTATTTAATATATTTGTAATGAATACAACTGTAGCATGCAATCCAGTTTTCATTTCTTACCAAAACTATTTTATACTTTTTATATTTCCAGATTTGAGTAAAGAAAAACATAATTAAATAGCTCCAACAACATCCATACAGTTGTCATTGGTACAGAACTACCCTCGCCATGTAAATGACTGATGTTTGTAATTTAAATAGTGAATCTGTAGTGGTGGAGGTGTGGCTATTTAAATAGTAAATCTTTATTAGTGTAGAGTTATGAATATTCTTATTAAATTGTATTGCAGTAATATTATTAGCCTGAACAACATTTGACCCCTTTTACAAGGTCCTGTGCCAGAAATGCTAAATGTTGCTCCATATTTTTTAAAAAATGTTTATTAGTAAATTCTTTTTTATGTTAGGTATATTTTAACATATAAAACACTCTGTACTGGGAATAAAGCATTTTATATGCATTAAATTCTCTCTGTACATACAGATTAAAGTGCGATCGATTTGACTGGAGAAATGACAACTAAAAATAGCTGGTGTTTATCTTATTGCGTCACAGAATCAAACCTGTTTTCAGAGACCTTGCAGATGATGTGTTGACAGTGTGGTTGATTGAAAAGCAGGTGACTCATGTATAAAGGGCTTTTGTTCTTTTTTGTTCTTTTTTGATCTTTTTTTGTGCTAATGTGATCCTTTTTCTAGCTACAGAAACAAAGAAGCAGAGATGGAGAAAAAAAATCTGCACACAGTTTCTCTTAACTTTTTAGGTGATTTAAGAAGTGAATATTTTCAGGGTATTTTATATATCAGGAAAAAATCCAACGACATATCAGTGTAGTCCGCAATGTAAAATTATAGAATCATAGAATTGTTAAGGTTGGAAAAGACCTCCAAAATGAACTTCTCCAAGCATTTGACCATGTAGCTCAGGAACTGATCAGAAATCATAGAAAATGACTAAAAACCAAACAGGGTTTTTCAGCGTTTCTCATTGTTTCAGCATCCCCAGTAAAGAGGTTTTCTTCTGTTTGATCCAAGGGTTGATTGACTTCAACAGAGTCAGATCATGCCCATGGTGGGCCAATATGCCCTTTTCTTGTTCAAAACTATTTTCTGGATGTAAATCTTCCAGTGGAAATAATAATAATAATAATAATTATTACAGATAGATAATTATTATTATTATTATTATTATTTAATAGATGGCTTAAGTCTTATCAAGACACATGCTAATGTTGACATTTCATAAGCAGCCCAACTAATTGCTCACTGATGGCAGGGGATGACCTTACTGCTTGCTACCTTCATTCCTCTACTTCTCCTTTAATTCTTACCTGTGTCTGTGTGACCCACCCTTCTGTGTGCTGGGGCTGGATCACTTTCTGAGCAGGTCTAACTCACTTAATAATGTAAAATTGGGATTTTTATTTTCCAGGTTAGTTTCCTAGTGCTTTAATAAGAAGACAGCTTGTGTAGGGATACAACAAGGATGTCATTTTGGTGGCAGTTAGCTGCTAAAATAGGTCATTCAGCCTTATGGATCTATATTGTGTCTGAACTTCTGGTGACCTGAGTACTCTGCAGAGGCTTCACTCCAGAAGTGCCCTCTAGGTAAGCAGAGACGTCCCCGAGTGTACAAGGTATAATAAAATTTAAGCATCTGGAACGTCTTACCAAATACAGTGGTACTGCTTATATACGTACTCTAGCAGAGCTTAAATACTTTGCTGAACTAAGCTTTCTCAGGATACTATCTCTATTCATCACAACATTTTCACTAAGACAGATAACTACAGTGGTTCAGACAGAGCGGTATGGATTTTAGTTCATGTTAGCCATGAGGAAATGCATATAGTGTGTACAATAGGCTTATATCTTGTGGTTTTATCTTTGTTAATATCACTATATGTCTTAGCTATTATTAGCTAACTTAACACTGGCATAGATATGCTGTTCTGTCTATAGTGCCTTATAAAATGTGGTAGGTAAACAGATTTTAAAGACAGCACTTAATCATGCTCATTGAAAAATCGTTAGGGCATGTTCTTATGTCTTAGAAGGACTTGCAGTTGAAAAACAACTCAGGCCTCATTTAAGACAAAGTTTATATACTTTTTAAAAAGTTACTCTTTAAACAGTTCTGAAGGAAGAGAAAAATGTTATCTAATGTATCAGTTAAAATGAGAGCATTAAATTTCAGCACTGGAAAAAAAAAAAAAAGAACATTTTTTTTGTGTGTCCATTATGATCCAATTCTGCATTTAAAACATGTTCTGTCACCAATATAGCTAATGTAGCTTATAAAAAACTATGCTTTATTGTATGATTTTCTGTGATAATTGGGTTAGGAACTTGAAGTATACTTTAGTGGCTGGGATTTCCTCTGATCTTTCAAAATGCATTACCACATGCTTTATGCAGTTCATAATATTTTCTCTGCTGAAGGAAAAGTAATTCAGTTTTCTAGAAGTTACACTAAATGGATCTCTTCTCCAATATTATCACTATTCATTGCATAGTTATTAAAAGAAACATTGATTATTTTTTTCCCTTATTGATTGCAGGGCCTAAGCAAAAAGTACTATGAATTGTAGATTACTTGTCCAGTACAATAAACCGCCACATTCCATAAAACAAAGTATTGAACATTGTCTAGCTTTATAATGAGTGTTTCATTTTTAATCAAATTCCTCTAAATGGTGGTTGTACTCCCCTAGGGTATTTAAATCTACTGAATGGTATTTTGTAGACTTGGGAGCAATAGTTTTTTTTTTTTTCTGCTTGTTAATGTGATATATTGAAAGTATAATTGCAAAAACTAGAAAGAAAGCATATGCAACTTGAGAAAACAAGCATTTGCAAAGGCTTCAATAACCTTAAAGCTGTCATATTGTATATGTAAAATGCATTGTAATACCATAAAGCACATACTACAAAACAGATGTATGGGAATAAGACCGCTCACAACAAACAAAAGTAGGAGTTATAATTTGGCATTTATGTGACTTCTAATGAGTGGTTGTGACTTCATGCACTCATATTATAACATAATATCTCCAGTGGAAAAGCAGTATTCTGGTTGTGACTTAGAAATCTGCTTCACCTCTCACCACTGAGAAGTTACAGGTATGTCTCAGGCTGGAAGCATCACATTAATTCTATGAAAAAGAAACGTGGAATCTTAAGTTGCATATATGATAACCTATGTTTTATATTCAATATTTATAAAAGAAATTAAAAAGAATTTGGCCAAGCAGACACTTTGTGTCTCCTGTGAAGGAGGAATTCAAACAATTATATTCCACAGGATTGATAGTCTTCAGAAATGAACCCAAGTATGGTTCTAGTTAACACTGAAGTTCCATTTAAGAGCATTCAAAGCATGTGTTTGTATTTCATCATGGTTTAAAAGTTGCATTAAAGTTCAGGAGGTTCTTAAGATCTCTTCTGAACAGGGATTCTTTATTTGATCTGACTCCATAAAAATATCTCATATGACTTCAGGGTATTACATCAAGCTCCCAGTAGGAATGACTTGTTTATCTAGTATGTTTAGATATCAGGCTTCCATCGCTGAAGTCTCTCTATAGTGAGGCACCCAAATATGAGAACTGTTCCTATCAGTGCTGCTTTTAAAGGGTCTCTAAAGTAACTCTTCTGTTGTGGGGAATGATAGTGTACTGCATATGTTTCTCAAAGGCTAAGAAGTAGAAGTCCAGATGAGCCATGATAAACAGCCATAAGGGTAAAAGAGGAAGAAAGTTTGGGAGCAGAGTTATTTTCTCCCTTCCAGGTGAAATAATCTAACCATGAAGATATTTGTATAAACCTTTGTTTGCTTGTTCTTACTTTGGTAATATAATTTTATGATTACAGAGGAGGAGGAGATGGTGTTCATATCTCAGCCAATTCTCCAGTTCAGTTATTTTAATTGCCTTCTTGATACAAAGAAAAGTCTTAATCAGAGAACAGTCAAAATGCCTTACCCCTTAGCAGTTGCCTGCCTATCAGTATTATGGTGGGTTGGCATAAGAGTCTCTGTCCAAAATGATGAATGCGGTGAGTCTCATTTCTGGACACCCAATTCTTCCTTACTTACAATAAAGGAGTATAACTCAGCACTGTGAATTTCATCTCCTCTGTAGATGCCTAACATTCAGAAGGACGGAGCTGAGTGTCCCAAGTCTGTTGAATTCTAGAGTTGAAGTCTAATCACTGGATCTTCTTTCTTCTTTTTCAGTTTATTTAATTCAGATTTTTTTTTTTTCCTTCTTCTTCTTTTTCTCCTTCTTCTCCTTCTTCTTCTTTTTTCTTTTTTAATTAAAGGATGTTACATGAAGAATAACAGTTTTGTCTCTCACACATTTTTTCCCATCAACAGCTTTGGCCGCTTAGAAATAAGGAGAGAACATTGGGGAAAGGTTTATAAAATTCTGCCTGCTCACTTGAATTAAATACAGTAGCAATGAATTGCAAGTCGTAGGACTGAGTATTGTCAAATAACAATTAGTTCTCTGGTTGCGAAGAAGGCTATTGCAACTTGCAGTGATGTAGAAACTGGAAAGGCTGCCTGCTTCTGCTGCTATGTGTGTGTATATATCTAGATAAACGATGTTCCCATTATTTGGGTTTTCTCCTATATTTAAGAAATCATCACTTTAACTCCACAAGAGCTCCTAGTTGTAATCCAATGAAAGCCTGGAGATACTATTTGTTTTACCAATTTTGTTTTGGTAAAACAAATAGAAAGCCTGCTTTCTGTCTTTCCATCTATAATTATTTTTATAAGCCTCTGCTCATCTTTCTTATAAATATTTTCTTCTGAAATGCTTCTCTGTTGTTATGTTCAAACACTTTAAGTAGATGATCCCAACTATTTTTGTCCATTTAACTAGGTTTGCAGTGGCTTTCACAATGAAAATGAAGGAACTGGCAGCAGCGGAATGGGTATGTTTATGTCATGATGGTGATGATTATAGTATTAGCAACTATGCATTCTCCTAAAATGTTTACCAAATAATGCTAGAGAATTGTAATATCTTTATATTCTCTATTCCTGTTCTTTTCTATCAGAGAAAGCATTTTGAGCTTTGACAGGTCAGATAGATCTGGCATTTAAAAGCTAAACAGTACTTGAAATACTAAACAGTATTTGAAAAGACTATACAGCAGTTTAGGAGGTGCTTCTCTGTAACATTTTAAATTAAGCATTGTTATCTCGAGTTCTCCTGATACCATATGCATATATTGGTTTTCTTCATCATTTAATAAACTTTATGTTGACAAAATTGCACTAAACAGCTTTACTTACAATAAAGAATTTGGAAGAATAATTTGAAAATATTTGTTTTATCAACACTGGAAATAGGATGAACTTCTTTATGTGAACTGCAAAGCTAAAACTGAAGTTACGCTAAGCCCAGTGGTATGTGATGTACAGCACTACTGACTAGGCCTTGAGAAATATATAGAACATAAATAACACACAACTTTTTAAAAAGTCATCTCTGCTTCTGGAAACAGATTGAAAGACATTGCTGAATGATATATGGAAAAATACTGAATACAATTATTTTTATCCAACAGTATAGTTGTCAAATACATTTGGCATTATATTTGAAGGGGGATATTTAGCCAGCAAAGAACTGGGAGTAATAATGCAAACTCCTAGAATATATTAGTTAACTATCAATTTTCAGGTTCAACAGAATGAAAAACATGAGTAAAATGTTTTTTAGTAGCAAATATATTATCCATGTGAAAGATATTTTATTATGGTGAATCTAGTTTAAAGGTGAGTATTATGTTCATGCAGAGAAAAGTCAGTACATACAGAAAAAATCTGAAAGACCTTTCAAATGGAGCTCCTTTGATAACCTCATTTAATAAGTCAAAATATTTGAGCTGTCATGCTGTTTTATTATAAAAGTGTTTAACATAAATCCCCTTGTCTGTAAATACGACGTCTTCATATTAACTTCGCATTAACTTAATGAATCCTGGATTGGTAGTAAGCAATGCAAAAACTCATCTGTTTTCATACAGACTTACTGACACCAGTCATATTTTGCAAGGGCCCAGAAGCTCATTGGGCACTTGGTACTTACATGTACTAAATCCTAATCTTTCACTTCTGAAGGTTATTGATAGCTTTGCCATTGAGTTCAATGATTTTGGGATCGAGGTCTTAGGGTTAATTTTACAGTTTCTCAGCAAATATTGATCTCAGGTCTTTGCAACTAGTTAGTTTAATTAATTCCATGGACAGTTTAAATAATGGGTAAGTTCTGTACAAGATGAGAGTAGTTGCCTCATGCACTTCTTTGTGAGGTGAACATGCTTGCTTGGATAATGTGCTGTGCATGCAGTTAAAGTGTGAGTTCAGGCAGTTTTAAGATAAAAAACTCAAGTGATTTATCAACAGCTTACCTAACTTGACTGCTGTTGTTGAGCTTCTTAATATGCTTTTTTGATCTTGAAATATAAGGAGAGGACTTTAAGTTTTATGGGAGAGAAAAAGTAAATGAAAAAGCATATATCATTTTTAGGAGGAGAGTAGAGTAAAATTAATGTTTTAATTTTATCTATTTATTTATTTACCCTCTGAAATAGTAAGATAATTAAGTAATTTCAAATTCTTTATCTTCATTTCCTTATTGTTTTTTGAAAATAACTCCTGATATAATAACTGCTACCTAGAGTTTATACGTATTAAAAATAGATTGGCTGACAGCAAATAGAATTCCCTTCATCTCTTGGTTTATTTCTATACGTTCATTCTTTGCCCAGAAACCATGACTACAGTATTAGAATAAGTATGTTTTGGTTCTTTCTCTTTATTTAGTAGCTACAATTATGTCTACTGTACTGCAAGTCTACTTTATTCACTGTAGTTACTGGTAGTATCTGTTGCTCCTGTTGGAAAAGAGACTGGATCAGCCTTTTCACCTTTCAGTGGTTGAGTTTATGGCAGACTGCCAGTGGAAAAAAATGAGACAAATCCTGGAAGTAGGCAGTGCTCAATCCTGTTTTCTGAAGAATGGAGGAAGACGATAAAGAGCTGGTCATTTGAGTACAAGAAGTGCTTTTGTAGTGTGAGACAGCACTGCTGACCGGTGAAACAATCCACACTCCATACCAGGCAGTAGGGCTTGTTAGCTCAGCTGTTTGGTGTGTGTGTGTGTGAGGTTAGTTTTCCAAATAACTTGTTGCCTAAAGTCTTGTACTGGATCACAGAGAACTTCAATGAGCACCAGGGCAAGTGATGGGAAATCAGTAACTGGCTGTCAGTAAGGGGCAACATACTGGGATAAAAAGAGAAGGTCGGAACCACCCTCTGCCAGCTATTAGCTCCACTCACCTTATCTTGTGAAGTATTGGTAAGAAAAACACTTTTATTTTCTATATTTGAGGTGAGAAACTCTTAGGTTACCCTGTGTGGAGTCAGGAGTTGGACTCAATGATCCTTATGGGTCCCTTCCAACTCAGCAGATTCTGTGAGTCTGTGATGAACAATAAGTGTAAGAAGTAGAAACTAACTGCTGAGTATCTTTTCAGTTTTAATTTGCATCATAATATAATCATTAATACACCTTTGCCTAAAGAAAATCACTGAGAGGTGGAGCCTGGACAACACAACAGTTTAATTTTTAATGCTTTCTTTCAGCATGAATTGATTTTTGATCTATGCACATAGAGGATGTGGTAGTTACATTATAAACATAACTTGGTTTTAATAGTTACTACAATTAACTTCATGATGCGTAAACAGGAAAGGGGACAGCTTCTGTCATAGATCTTATACTAGAAAAAGACAGAGTTAATAGAGTATAAGGAAGAGAAGCAAACTTTAACTTTGAAATCACTTGAAATTAGCACTTATGTTTTTAAGAACTTGACTAATCGATTCTACCTAAACACCTTTGTGCTCCTGGTTTGAGATTCATTCATTGTTTTGGAGAAGGTCATGGCAGACAGGGAACTGTAGGCAAGTCTGTCAAGTCCTAAACTGAAATATCACCTGCTGACTTGTGTCTTAAATGCTGAGGTTTTTAATTCTTTTTGCAGCTGTATCTTCATATAAAGGGTAAGAGCAAATGTCATACGTTTACTTTCAAACATTGAAAAACATAAATACGTCTTTCCATATCACAGCTCACAAGATATCAACACTCTTTACGTATTAACTCACCCTAATATAAACATTATTCCTGTAATGTGTGCTTTATTAGTTAGACAGTCAATAATTTAAATTACAGACAAGTAAGCAATAGCATTATGCTTAATGGGTGTATCTTCCAACAACTTCTTTTCTATTACATTAGATAAATTACCTTTAATTATGAAGTACATAATATAGCTTTTGTAATAACCTGTATTCCAAGTAAGTACAAAATACTATAAAAGATCCTGTGCTTATGGTTAGTGTTTTATTTCAGCAGTGTAAAACTGGTGCATAAGAATTACGTAAGCTGGTTTTATTAGCATTCCATTTCATTTTTCCACTCTCCCCACTACTATTTAAAATAAAGAACAAAATATAAAATTGATCTATAAAGTGTGAATACATCTGTACGCCATGTTAAACAATGTTCCTGCTCTTTTCGACCTAAACCCTGGCAGGAACATATTTACTCCCCATAGAGCTATTACGGGTCTAGTAGAGCATGAAACCAAATGCTTAACGTCAGCTTACTCTTGAAACTTAGTGGTTTTGGCTAACTTACACCACATCTTTACCCACTAAAGTCTGAAGCAGAATTATGCAGTGTGTTAGCTATAGAGGCAAGGCTGGCTTAAGCTGCCCTCTGCTCCATCTGCTTTTTTCCACATTTTCTTTGGTTGCATCTGTGTCCTAGCTCTAAATTTCAGCTCTTCCATTTGTCTTGCAAATTAAGATTTTGCAGTTGGCCTCCACCTTGCAGTGCTGTCTACATCATTTGCAAGGCTTTTTTTTTTTTTAAGATTGGAGAAGGCAATTTAATTTAAAGTGCTACTTATTCATAGGTAAGAGAAGGACGAAGAAATGTTAAGTAATAAAATAACTTATGAAACCATCTTTTCTTATTTTTTAAATTGTTCGAACACAGAAGTTCATACGGCTTTTGAAAGATATACTTAATCTTCTACTGTAGCATAAACAGCATTACATTTTCCCCACTTCATTTATTAATTGATTTCCTTCTTATTCATGTAGGTTTTGTGATGTAGCTAATTCACTTTGATTCTCAGAAACTGCTCTATTCCCCCCCTGTGAACTGCTTGTTGATGATTGTTCAGTTTTCTGACCTCTTTTCTGTCAATTTCTTTTTCCATTTTTCTTTTCCAGTTCATTTTTAGTAACTAAAATAGACTGTTATGACCCACCAGTGAACTGTAGGGGCAGTAACATAGAAATGTTGAAATGAAAAAAACAAAATCTTTGCACGTGAAAAATAAATAAATAAATAAATAAAAATAAAAAAGTCAGTTTCTTGACTTCTTCTGCCCTGAGCTGACTGGTTCAGGACTTGGTTGCTTTAACACTTTGTTTCTGCATTAATTCTCGTTCTCCTAGTAAAAGCTCTCTTCCTACCTTGAAGTCATTGTCCTGCAGGTGTGATTTCACAAGCTGCAGTTTGTTGCTAAGAATGGGATGGGGGAGGGAGAGAAGCGAAAACTAATGTGCAGCTTGACATGAACAGTGTAGGTGATGCTCTACGTTGTTTAACTCTGGCTGTGTTATTCATTCCACCAGCTTTCCACATGAAGAGGCAGGGTTGCATAGCAATACTTAGCTTGAGGAATTCAGTAGTGTATCTATCTGTGTGTCACCCACATGTTCAAACGTGGAATGGTCGGAGTGGCAGTTGGGGAGTCCTCTTCCTATTTGCTCTTTAGAAAGAGTTGTGGTAGACAAATAGTCAGTGACTCATAGAGTCACAGCCTGCTAAGGGACTGGGTGTTTGTACGTGATGAAACAGGCACTGAAGAGGAGTCTGATATTAGCCCAAAGACAGCAAAGACTGGTGCTCTAAGGAAGGTTGTTCCTTTTGGGTCACTGTGATGCTACGTTAAGCAATAGCTACTAGAACTGCTTGAAAGAATGTAATTTCAAACTGAAATTTCCAAGGTAACGTTGAGCAAATCTACTAGAGAATACACGACTTGACCAGTGCCTTGGTTTACCTCTATACAGGCATTACAGCCAGCTTTTAAAAGAAATAGGAACTGTCTGAACATAAAGCTTCTGCAAATACTTTGAGCTCAGAAACTATGTTTTTTTTTATTATTATTATTCTTTTTTTCTTTTTTTTTCTTTTTTTTTCTAGAGGGGAAGAGTGGTTTTTTTGTTTGTTTGCTTGCTTTTGTTTTGTTTTGTTTTCCAATTTGGAAAGATCCCATTGCTAGTTCTGTGTTTTCATGAAAAAAAAATGAGTAGCATTCTACAAGTTCATGTTTGGAGTTATAGAAAGATAATGAAGTAAGAACTCAGTTAATCACATAAATAACTAGTGTAGTAACACTACAGGAATAACTTTGGAAATAAAGCAATTACCCCTTTTACTGTAACTATTTTAAAATAATTTATTGTGCAATTCTTATTTGGGAATATTCTGCAATACCTACTACTGGCCAATTGTCCCATCTAGACAAGTGTCTACGTATATTTGACAGCAATCTTCCAAAAGGTTAGCGGTATGTAGGGCTTGTTTCATGCCTGATGTGTTTTAACATTTTATTATGGATAAATGTAACTGATTTTGAGACCAGCTGTACTTTTTCTTTGAAAACCAGAGTGTTTGGGATCTAGGGCTGTTTTGTAGTTTAAAATCTTTTTTATTCTAGAGAAATGTTTTCTTTTTCTATGCCACAAGCAGTTTAATGATTTTGAGAAACTATGGTTAAACAAAAAAAAACTTTTTCTACTAATCTGGTAATTGTGTTAATTACAAAATGGATTCATTGACACTGTAAATGTTCATAGTAAATGTAATTTTAATTGCTGACTTTGTTGCCTGTGGTCTTATTAAAATGTTCCTTTCTAATGGTCTTTTCTTTTCTTAATAGTTGAAAGAAAATCACACTGATGTGTTCAACACTGATATGTTGTTATACTAGATTTTTTTTAAAAAAAACTGAACAGATCTTTTATGATGCACTACAAGTCACTTTTCTTCTCTTTCTCTTTAAAGCCAGATACTAGGAAGAAAATATATGTCCAAACTCAAGGTGAGAGTTTTAAAATATTAACTAAGGCATTCAATTGATTTAGATAATATATTTAGTACTTATATGTTTATGTATCTATTTTCTTTGCCTCAGAAATGTTTTGCTGAAATGGGCCTTGGGTTTGAAGTGCTGGCTATGATGAAGTCAAGCTCATTCCTATTGAGTTTAATTGGGGTAGTATTCCATTCGCATAGACTAAATTTTCAACTCATTTTGTGCTTATAAGAAATTTTTTTCCAGATGCCTTACAGTGGGAATCTGAAAGATAGGGTAACAAGGGGCTTTCTCCATATGTAAGTCATGCCTTTTGTATTAGACCCTCACTCTGATTTCACACAAGTTGATAAATGGTTACTCTATGAAACTCCAAATTTCTTTAAGTGCTATAGGCTGAGTTCCTGAAGTAATGACACCCAGCAAGTATCTAAATCATGGTATATTACTTAAGTGAGTTGTCTAAGGAACATTCTCCTCAGCCTTTTAGGTGTGTTTACTTAATCTATAGTTCTCAGTTTAATTTATCTAAAAGTAATTGTCTACAGATTCCAAAATATATTGCATTTTGTATATTTTGCTTTCAAAGAATAAAAAAAATATTTTTGAAATTTATTTTTAAATTACTCAATGAGGTGTATTTAATGCATGTTTAGTCTGTATTAAGCTCCTTATGAGATAATAGATAACTAAGAGATTAAATAAATTACTAAAATAATTTCAGTATTAAAATAATCTTTAAGGCAAAACAAATAATAATTAAAATATATTTTTGATATTGATTTAGGTTAGTTGATTTGCCTTATGATAATGACTTGAGTGAGCTGAACTGTATCTGTTTTGGAATAATAATCTCCTTCAGAAAATAGTATCTTGTATATAGATTTTACAAGGCCAAATTTAGCATGCTGTAAAGGGGCTTATTTCTGTGGATTACTAAAGTGATTCATACACAGTATGATTGTGTGAAATTTTCAATTTGATTTCGATCTGATTACTATAGAAGGATTGTGCAGGCAACCTGAAATTGTTGGGAAGACGAAAGCTCGAGTTGCATATAGAATTCAGCATGCTTGAGAGAAATAGGTTTTCTTAGGGCAAGACTTTAAGAGGCATAGTTCAGCCATATAGGGACCAGTCAAACAAGTTGCATTTCTCTTTTTTTTTTCAACACAGGAATCAAGACTACACCCAGTGGAACATTTGACTGGTATAGATTTCTACAAAATGCAGGTATTACTCGCTTTTCTGTATTTGCTATATTTATGCTTAATAGATTTCATTCTTGAAAGAATTTTAGAATGAGAAGGTTAACTGATTGTGTAATAAAATGGCCTCATGATATAAAAATTTTAAAAGATTCAAACTTTAAAGATTAAAACTAGATTCAGGTAGAACATCAGTCACACACTTCTCACAGTTCAGTAAACTATTCAGACTGTCTCTAGACTTAAGGTTTTTCCAGTACTGAATTGCATCAAAAGATAAAATACTCACAGTATGGGTCAGTATCCCCTAGGAAGCTAGTTAGACCTAAGCACCAATGCCTGGCCATGCTGTGCTTCACAGCTGTGTGATAGAAAGTGAGGATTTCTATTGCAGAATTGCAGGTGAAGTGAAAAAGTGGTGAAGAAGGGAAAAATGTTTTGATGTTTTAATATTTGGTCTTGATCTAGTGTTTGTCTCTGTTTTCACTCATGTAACGGCATGTAAGGCAGATGACCTAATTTAGTCAACTGATCTTGGCAATACTTTAAATACTTTAATGTAGCTGCCTTTCCCCAAAAGAATTTGTATGCATTTTACAGTGGTTACAATATTTCAGTGTTAGTCATCAATCTGATCTCTTATAGTACAGCTCTTCCCTCTGTTACTAATGAATCCTCACTATTCAATTGCTTTATCGTATCAGTAAATGTGCACCATTCTTCAAAATGGGTGTCTAATTTTAAATTGAGCATTGTGAGGTTATTTTGTTCTCAGTAAATCATGGCCCACAAGCACAGCACCAATAAGATTAATAGTTTTCTGAAGTGAAATGATTTGTCTCTTGCTAGCACAGCCCTAGCATTGATTTGACCTCATGTCTAACTAATCTATGATTAAAAGTGCAGTCAAGAGATCAGGGATGGGGGAGCTCCCGTTAAGTGCATATCATCTAATCTATTAGAGGCAGTCTTTTGCCTAATGTGTACTAATGCAAAAGCGCAAAATAATTCATAAAGTACATGAAAAGCAAACTAAAATAAAACTCTAACACTCTATTTGTGCCTGTTAAATAATAGCTTGAAAACTGGCATCACATTATTCAGTGGTTTTGTTTTGTTTTTCTTTTTATGACTGTTTCAATTCACAGAAGAGTTGAGGTTGGAAAGGAAACTCTGGAGATCATTAAGTCCTGCCAAAGCTGAGTCACCTAAAGCGCATTGCACAGGGTCACATCCGGGGAGGTTTTAAATATCTCCAGAAAAAGAGACTCCACAGCCTGGCTGGGCAACCTCTTCCAGTACTCTGTCACCCTTATAGGAAAGAATTGTTTTCTTATATTCAGGTGGAACTTCCTGTGTTTCACTTTGTGCCCTTTGCTTCTTGTCCTGTCACAGGGCACCACTGAAAAGAATCTGGAACTCATTTATTTTATCAGTCTCGTCTCTATTTCCATCTCTGGTGGCAGGCTAAAATTTCCACTTCTCTTAATACTGCACATGGAGGCAGGTTCTTGACAGTACCTTTGCACTTACTAGAACTTCCCATTGAATTGCTCTTCTGGGGATTTGCAATTTCAAGGTGTTTGAAATATTTACAATTCTCCTAATGCGGAGCAATAAGTAGAAAAGAAATAGAAGGCAATTTTGTCAGAAGAATACCATTTTGACAGTGCTGGCTTGCACAATGAAGAGCACTTGAAAAGATCCTTAACTCTTATGCAGATAAAGCTGTCTAATCTCATTCACTTCTTGGCATTTATGATCTTTTTAAAAACAAACAAATGAAAAACCCACACTTCGGTCATAAAGATCTATTCCATACCTAAAGGCAATTAATGATTTTTTGGGGAAATACTTCTCCAGATAACTCTTGCCTATATCTTTATTAGTCTCCTTGAATTTATATCAGATATGGGGTTCCCAGGACCGAATGTAAAGAAACTGCACATGCCCTACAATGCAAATTACAGTGCATTTGAGCTATCCATGTTAAACATCCTTGGTGATCAGCCCCATATATTGTTAAAATTATTCTTTAAAATGAATCAGACCCTTTAGAATATTTCAAGACTTATTTTATAGAACACACATCATATGGATATTCTGTGTAACTTTGTACTGAATTCTTCAGTCACAGAAAAACTATACCATTTGCTTGATGTTAAATGTCACACTGCTATATAAATAGTCTATTTAAGTCAGGATAATGGCTTCCAAAAGAATTTAATAGCAGATTCAGTGAGTGGCAGAGTCCATCAAATACGTTTCACTGTCAGAGACTTCCTACCTAGCCCTCAAAAGTGAATGGTACTGAATCAAAAGCTAAGCAATCCCACTACATTTGTACATTCCATTTTATCATTTGGGTGGTTAACATAAATGGTAATTGCCTAATATAAGCTGAAGCAGTGCTGTGAAAAGTTTTTTTATTGTTGTTGTTATGGGTGTAATACCATCTTAATGCAAAAATCATGGAATTTATATTTTTTTCATAGTCTCAGCAGCAGACTTGAGAGTTTCAGAGGTTATATCTGCATAGTTGTCATGTGCTAGCTGCATTATTTTCAGTGGCTGGCTGTTAAAATATTTATTAGTGAAATCTACAAGAAAGTAGGGTTTTAAAAGACATTTTGCATTCTATTTACAATCAGCTTCACAGTGTTTGTCTTATGTGTATGAAAGACAGCAAACAACAGTAGCCAAAGAAAAAAAAAAGTCCAAGTTCCAACACAGACTTCAACCTTTTCATTTTATTTAGTAACTTGAGACTATTTAGGAAAGTACTACAGCCTCTGTCGCTTCAGAAGTCAGACCACATAATGAAAATGGTTTTCCCTGACCTTATAATCTAGGAATCTATATCAGTTTTGTTAGCAATTTAAGATGTTTGTCTGTAGACTTTGGAGAGGCAATGAAAGTTTGGGCTTTTACTGAAAACTGAATGACAGGAAATGACAAGATGGTCTAAGAAAATGCAAAAACTGACACTGATCTTTAAAAACTTAGCTCAATGATGAGCTATAGCTATTTAAGATCACAGAGTCCTCATGCCTTGATGAAAGGCACCTCTTGATCTCAATGGAATGTGGGTGAAGCTGTAAACCCTAATAAACGCAGACATCACGTGATCAGTAGGAGACTGCTAATAAAGTCTATACCAACAAACTGAGAAAGATCATCTACACAACAGATGTTTTGAAAACACCCTACAGAAAATACAGAAAAGACCTTTAAGTAAGAAAAAATACTTTTATTTTCTACATTTGAGCATGTGGTATGAAACTCTTAGGTTGCATTTTGTGGACTCAGGAGCTGGACTTAATGATCCTCATGGGTCCTTTCCAGCTCAGGAGATGTTATGATTCTAAAATAGGTCACTTAAGATATGATGTACTCAAATTGCTTCTGTAACAATCAGCAAGCTAATGCTTGGTATTACTCATTCACCTAGAGTCCTGCAGCTTTTCAGTAAGATTAAAGATTTGCAGTATTTTTTTAACTGTACATCTATGGTTACTACATTTTTTTTCCTGATAGTACCTAGAGGCATGGAGTTAAATGAATCTACTCTTTCAAAATCTATTTGGATAACATCTCTACTTATTCTTGACTTTCTCAAAAAAAAATGATGGCCTTATTAATGCTTCAGAAATTATTCTGATTATCATACTGTTTGCCTGTGTTCATGTTATGCTATCCTGGCATCTAAGTACTGATTTTCTAAATGGCCCAAGTGTCATGGTGTGTCATAATAGTAAAATTATTGTTTATCGTAAAAATAGTGGATGTGACAGGCAGTTAGACAATTTCAGATAAAAAACAAACCAAGAGCCAATGAAATCTTAAATCATAGGATCATAGAATATCCTGAGTTGGAAGGGACCCTTAAGGATCATCAAGTCCAACTCTTGACACCGCACAGGTCTACCCAGAAGTTCAGACCATGTGACTAAGTGCACAGTCCAATCTCTTCTTAAACTCAGTCAGGCTCGGTGCAGTGACCACTTCCCTGGGGAGCCTGTTCCAGTGTGCAACCACTCTCTCTGTGAAGAACCCCCTCCTGATGTCAAGCCTAAACTTCCCCTGCCTCAGCTTAACCCCGTTCCCGCGGGTCCTGTCACTGGTGTTAATGGAGAAAAGGTCTCCTGCCTCTCGACACCCCTTACGAGGAAGTTGTAGACTGCGATGAGGTCTCCCCTCAGCCTCCTCTTCTCCAGGCTGAACAGGCCGAGTGACCTCAGCCGTTCCTCGTACGTCTTCCCCTCCAGGCCTTTCACCATCTTCGTAGCCCTCCTCTGGACACTCTCCAACAGTTTCATGTCCTTTTTATACTGTGGTGCCCAGAACTGCACACAGTACTCGAGGTGAGGCTGCACCAGCGCAAATAGAGTTAAATAAGTTAAATAAAGTTAAATAACAAACTTCAGCATGCTTCAGCAGGAAAGCATTGTATTATGAAGATGTTTTTCACTGTATGCTTTTAATATAGCCCGTTCTCTCATTCTGTCTTGTAACTAAAGACCTCCAAACAGTTTTCTAAAAATTAAACCTGGTACATTGCTTTGTGTCAAGGATTCAACCTGCTTGCAGATGAATAGGTAAATCCAGATGGATAAGTCTAGATTTGAGAAACTTTCTCTAGGGCACACCATGACTCAGAATCACAGCCCTCAGGAGGACTCAAGTCCTGATTATTAATCACATTTCATCTATTAGATTATGCATTTTATGCCAGGTTCCAATATCAGCAACAGCTACATGTTTTGATCATGAAATTTTTGTTTTTCATGTTTTGATCATGAAATTCCACTCTGAAACTACACATGCCAATGCTACATTGTTGTGTTTCAGATTTGAGCAGCATCATACCCACTCTGCTCTATCATGAAAAAGGAGTTGCATGACTGTGGGAGTTCCATGTCAGTCTTACTCTGCCACGGTGGCTGATTCATTTCAGTTTACCTGCAATTCATTTCTCACAATCCCTGTAGTTCTGTGTGGTATACCAGGTCAGCATACTGTCAAGCTGACAAGAGGAATGAGTTTCCATAATCCTATCAATCACTCTTGTTTTGACCTTTCACATCTTGCTAAACAGGTAACCTGCTAGGCATGCTCAAGACTGGTCATGGCCAACATACGGCTGTTTTTAATAGATAAGGACAACTTAACAAGTCAGACGACAGCCATAGATGAATACTAACAAAGCACATTTAAAGGAGAATCTCTTACTGATATTAAACAATTATTTTTGACAGTGAAGGAGATGTTGATTGCAGTGGCAAGACTTGCATTTAATGTAGAGTGATTTTGAAGTATGGCTCAATACTTTAGAAAATGCAGTCTTTTTTTTTTTTTCTTCTTGCCAGTGACTATGGAAAAATCTTTCAATTTTATATTTGCTTTGCAAAGCAAAGCAAAGGATGCATGAGCTAGGAGATAATGAAGCACACTGTGCTATTTCAAATCCTTGTTTTTGTAACACTAACAGAATCTGGGAAAAAGAGACACGAGCATTTCTTTGTTATTTGGGTGTTTGCATGTCATTCAAACAACACAGAGACACAGTGAATGTATCAAAACAGCAAATCAGTTGATTGCGCCATAGCGGTGTATTTCCATTTCAGAAATGAATCACACGGTCTGTTTTATCTTACAATTGATTAAGTAGCCCGTCTGGGAAAGACAGAATGATAGTAGAAACTCAGATATTGAAACTCTGTTTATGCTCCAGGAAAAATCAAAAATGTCTTCTTTCAAATACCAGTTTTCACCCAGCTGGTGGCTATAGCTGTTAAAGGCAGTTATTGCAGTTATTTTGTTAAGATGTCCCCCTTGTTAGTGTTCTCGTGAGGAGAAGATGTACTAAAATGATTGCTTTCTACTACAAAAGGTTGTATTTTTTTTCTCACAGCAGGGGTGCTGACAAGGCTTGAGAGAGCAACAGGTCAGAAAAAAAAAGAAAAAAGAAAAAAGAAAAAAACAACGATGCAAGCATCATTGTGATGTGTAAATCTAACCATTGTCCGTGAATGAGCAGAAAACTAACAAATACACAGGTGCTTCTTAAGCTTGTTCTTAAGTAGACAGAATGCGTAACTTCCAACACTGAACAGTGGCTGTGATGTGCTGGTAATGCAGTCTTCTCAGGAATGTCTTTATATGTTTCTAAGTGGATTGAGTTGGTGAGAGTCTGCTTGTAAAAATGAATTAGGTGATGACTAAGATCTACAGCATACAATAAAGTAAAACTACAACTGACTCTCACTTCACTAAATTGAGTGGCAGAGGCAAATCCTTTCCTGAATAGCCTCTTTGACAGCTTTTAGAAATGCTGTGCAGGATCCAATCTCTAGTGCAGTGTGCCCAATATCTGCTATTTGAGAGAAAAGTGAGAAGCATTGCGTAATAGAGAAGTAGTGCTTTGTAAAGTTTCATGAAGGGGGTAATCTGCCAGTTACATTTCAGGCTTGTGAAAGTCTATTCAAAATAATAAGTGGACTATTTTCTTTAATGAACATTATTTTAGGTAGTTTCATTAGTGAAATAATTAACCTGTTAGTCATGAGATTCTTGGGAGAAGTACCTTTAAAAACCATGGGATCTGAATGGAAAAATCCAAATTTCAAAGTGGAATTACAGTCTGTAGGGCCTGTTTCCCATTTCTGTTTTGGTTTTTAAGGTTTTTTTTTTTTTTTTTTTTTTTTTTTTTTTTTTTTTGTACGGGGAACAGAATGATAATCAGGAGTGCATAGAGTTGATCTGTTAGGGCTTTTCATTGTTAGAGCACTTTAAACCCTTGTCTAATAAAATGAAAAGACTGAAAGCTTTAAGATAAAAACAAAAAGATATTAAGAGATAAGAAGCAGTTAATTTAAGCATGGTTAATGTTGATTAGGATGCTGTTATAAATGAAGACACAACTCAATCTGAATTTAGTAATATTTATAAAAGGCAAGTAAACAACGCTGGGCGCACGGGGAGTCTATGCTCTACCAACATGCACACACAACCATCGAACTTTTGAAATATATAGAACATTGCTTTTACATATTCATAAGAAACCTGAGTATGCCTATACATATGTAGAATCAGAAAAGGTATCAATTGAAACATAAACATGTAAAAGTTTTCTGAATTCTGGCAAGTGTTTAACAAACAATCCTTTAAGTCTGTTACTATTAATGTCCACGACTGGGGGAGCATAGTTGGAGTTGGTAATCCTGGTTGAAGTGCTCCCATATCTTCCATGACTTCATTAATTTTTCTCAGATCATATAACAGTCTCCATTTTCCATTCCTTTTCTTGATTGCAAACACTGGAGACTTCCAGGGCTAGTCGTGGGAACAGTATGTCTCGCTTTGAGTTGCTAAGCAACTCGGCCTTCGGGCCTTCTGTATCCTATTCCACCCAGATCCCGTGTTTCAAGATCATAAACTGTCTGATTGTCAATAAACGGAATAAGCTGTAAGGTTACCAAGACAGTCTTCATTTCTAAGAACGTATGATTCCCCATGATGCGCAACTGCTTCCCTTTGGCTGGTGAGGGGCAGTTGTGTGCACGGGTCCACTTCTCTCAGCTTGAGATTTTTTCCAGCTCCGGTGCACCTATTTCCAAAGACTTTCTATACGAGCTTCTTTGAGCGGTTTGCTGAGTTTGGCTGAACCTATCTTCACGAGGCGATCTCTGTCCCTGTTCCTGTCCTGGTCGCTGTTCTGCTACCCTGTCCCCATTCATTCATTTTTTCTACTTCCATATTGATGACATAACTTAATTATATCGTGTTGCATTTCCATCTTAAGGACAGGCTCCCCTCTTACAGCCTTCGCGCCACAGCAGTTCTTTTCCACTAACTATTCATTGGCCAACAACTTTGCCCGGCAACCGCAAACCCAGCAACTTTCATGCTTTAGCGGCCGGAGAACAAGCAACCCGAGACGGCAAGGCGTTTCCTCAATCACCCTTCTTTGTTTCCTCTAAACTCTTTACATTCCTGATAGCCTCATCGTTAAGAGTCTGATGTTATCACCAACCATGGGGCTTGTCGACCCCCATGGCCACGCTCCTACACCTCCCCCTTCTTTATTAATATCAACCATCTTCTTGACACGAATTATTACTCCATATATCACAATGCTGTCAGATCATGAGTGCAGTAATTCTGTAATCTCTACGTGAGAACAGGGAGACCTGATTTCTCGCTACTGTCTCACTGAGCATTCAGTGCTAACTTTAAGCTTGTTCCAAAATAGCCAGAGCTGAACATCAATAGGTGGGAGTTCATAATGTAAAATGAATATTTGTGCTTTATGGGTAGTTAAAATGCAATCTCAATTTTGTCGACATGTTATAGTAATTTGTTTGAGTTTGTCATGAATTGAAACCACTGCTGCATGTATTAAAAACAAATAGTATTAATGGACCATTGCGCCGGAAGAATAGCTTTTTCAATCCAAATGTTTCTGTATTATAAACTACAAATTATTTATTGGTCCAATAACCAGTAAAATATTACTTACCGTGTCTGCTGCAGACACCCTTGACAGCTCAAACTGTTTAAGTTAATGGAACTGACTTAATGACCCTGTTGTTAGCGTAGCAGACACATAACCACAAGGTGATTATATGAAGGTGCTTTATTCAGCGCTGGAAACCAGGGGCCGGCGCCCAAATCTGGCTTCAAGTCCCGTTACATCCCTATCGCTATTAATATCCTAAAAGTTACATATTCATTAGTATTCATTAATATTTATGACATCAGCCTTGCTTTGTGTGCTATTTATTTCTCCTCCCATTCACACATGCGCGGTGCTCTCTGGTGGTCGTCCCGGGGGTCGTCCAGATGAAGTAAGGAGTCATCCTCAGGGTTAAACTTTTCACCTTTTCTCCTTGGCGCATGCTCCGTTTCAGTTCTTGACTTTAATTAAGTTCTTGGCTTCAGTCCTAACCCACCTTATCCACCTTATCTTCTTAACAAGGCCCAAGTTGTTCCTGTTCTATCTCTCAAGGCCCGTCTTGTCTCTGTTCCATCCTTCTATCATTTATTTATGCCTTCCTTTATTACATACACGATAATATTTGGCTATGAATCTCCCATCCCATTACCAAGAAATGTTTCTTAACCCTAACACTGTGACAGGGAGCATTTAAAAGTCCCTGAACTGGATTTTAATTTTAAAAGTAATAGCAGCGGAGTATTCACCACTCTTCTTGCTTTCACCCTCTGCTATAGAGAGGTTTGTTGCAAAGCTCACATTAAGCCAGTCTCTTGACACAAGAAGAGACATTCCTGTTTTTTGGAGGGCCTGGAGCAGATCCTTCAGTTAAGTAATACTGACTTGCAGTGCTGGGCAGCACTAGGGGGGTAGTCCCGCCAAAGTAGTGCACACCTGATGAGGCAACTTGCCTTGGTTATATGCAGTAAAGAGTTACATATGCATGAAGTTTCACAATACATATTCAAAACCTGTCAAAACCATGCTAAAATTAGTTCCAAGGAGTCATTTCCATGAACTCCTCCCATCTGCGCTTGCGCGGCAGTGTATCCTGGTGGTGGTTGTTGGGGATCATGTGAATAAAGGGTTAAAACAACTAGGAATCGCAGATGGTCCTAAATGAGTGGGATGCTTAGACAGGATGTGCAGAACAGCAGAACACCAGATAATAATAAGAAGCATTGTCCTTGGGATGCCAGAATAGGCCATAAAACTAGAGATAGCAGGAATAGCAGCCATGAAACCAGCAGAAACAGGATCTGTGGGCGAGCAGGTGTCCAAAAGCGTCCACTCAGCAGAAAATTGGACTAAAGGTAAAAAGTACACTGGGAGGAAGGCTCGCAGCCTTCCTCATTGGGACCACCGCCCACCTTTTGACAACCACTACTCGAGGACTAAAAACAGATCTGCGCACGTGTAAAGCATTAGCATGAAAAGCGAGGGTAGGCGGGATAGGTAATAAATATGTATAGGCACTCATGAAATATTAATCGCTTCACTGTATAAGTTTGGCACAGCTTTCTACCCTGGTATGCACGATAGGTGGAATGATCCCCATGCATCCAGCGCTGCTAATAAAGAATATACCACTTGAAGAAAATTGGAACTTTGTTCTTTGAATCACATGGGGATGAAGATTGATGACTCTTCCTCGTCACCACTAGCTGACCTCTTGTCTCTTGACTCAGTTGCTCCTTGGCTCTTGTCCATCCTCAGGACTAGTTTCTACCAGTTTCTTAAGATAGGCTCACACTCTTATTAGGAGACTGGCCTTGTTAAGGGGCCCAAGGCTTCTTGCTTTAGTTTATTTGCAAAATGCACCGTAGTTAGCAAAGACACTAAGTAGCATCATAGTTTAATGCTGTCAGCGCTCTATCTCTACTTGGTACGATTCTCCTAACTCCCTCTCTCAATACAATATAGTAAAGAAATGTAAGTTGGAACCAAGTTTGGGTGATCTCAAATTCCAAACTGCAGCAATTCAGTCATGCCATATAGCAGCTGAGGTGCTGCTGCAGCTGATGGAAGGGGGAAGCGAAAGGGAAGAGGAGGCCTCAGAGGAGGGAGCTCTGCAGTGTTCAACAGCAATGGATGGCAGAGCCACCACAACCATACTGCTGCCTTCCTCTGTTAACAACAAGTTCCATTGAGAGAAAATCTGACCATGCAGCAGAGCCCTCCTGGTAGCTATGTGACATAGTCCCAGTGTGTGGCCTGTGCATTCATGTCCCACACAAACACCCTGAAGAGCTACAGTTTGATGCTCCTTGTTCAACTGACTAGTTTTAGATAATGTTATCCATCCTTGCCATGAGCTCAGTAAAAACACACACCGAAGGACAGCATGCTAATTTGTTCTGTACAGTAAATCAGAGAAGAACATTGCACTCTCTCTAGAGTTTATTAAATTATGTTGTTGTTATGAGTGTTCATTCAGCACATACAAGATAGCCTACAAAATATTTTTTGTGGATTATTGTGGTGTATTTGCAAGAGGTATTTTTTATGTTAAAAATGAACATGTTGAGATTTTTTCCAAAATAAAATTATTATATTAAAAAATCCTATTTATTTTTTGTTTGTATTTCTTTACAATAGTGCTAAAATAAATGCTTTGCAATAATTTAACTTCTGATTAAATATTATGTAATAGTGTTGACATACTAGGAATAGATAACTATTGGACATTTAGCTGATCTTTTATAACAATTTGTGTTTGACCAAGCCTCACAATATTCTTGAAACAGGTGTTGAATTATTATATGAATGCACATTTATTCTTATGGGTAGAAAAATTGAGAAACACACTGATTTGTATAGTTGCCCAGTCAGTCAAAGCTGATTCCTGGTGTTGAAGTATACTGACTACCAATTTATTTATCCCAATCCTGCACATTTACTGCCTCTTGAAATGAACTCATATGCACTGTAGAATGATATGCATGATTAAGTTCTCCACTGAGTTGATTTTGAGGCTTAATGTGAGAGCAAGAAACAGAGGAAACCATAATGAGAATTTTTCAGAATCCACTCTGATACTGCTGTTACCATTGTATGTGTTTATTCATGAAACGATTTGGAGTGATTTAACTTTTTTATCTGCATTCATTTTTTAAAATGTTTCGTTACAGACATTCCTACAGATACAGGCAATTTACACTTGTTTCTTTTGATATGTGGACTTCGGAGAGTCAAAGATCCTCTGTATTTAGTAGATGTATTTTCAGGTGGGTAGCTGGTATCTGAATACCCCTGTTTTGTTCCTGGATGTAGATACATTTATTTTCATGTTTACAGGTTTGGCCTTAACCTGTTTTATTCATTGCAGAAAACTTCATAGTATATTTATATTTTTTAAATGCACATGTAACCATTGATCTGTTCAATGCATTATTTCTGTACTGCATCTTTTTCAGCCTGCTGGGAATAACATCATTAAAATCAAAGCACTATTTGATGCCTTTACTTGTTGGTAGAACTGTTTTGCTGATACATACAACATTGATGGAAGACAAAAGAAGGATTCACCTACTTCAAAATAACTTTTTTATCTTACTGTTCCATGGCTGTTAGACTGATTGGCATGTGTGCCAAGTAATACCACTAAAGTTATAATCAAATTTCACCATCCATCATTATGAAGCTTTCTTATAGTGGCATAAGTAATGGTCTGCCAGGTTCTCAGCTTGTGTCTATAAAAAGTTTGGGTATTCCAAGCTGGGAATTTAGCCTCAGCTATTCTATTCAGTTTTATAAGCCTTCACTGCCTTGTGATGTTCAGTAACAAAAGTAGTTTATTAATGTCAAGTATTGGTTTTGTGGTAGGGTTCTATTCTGGTCATAGAAAATGGCAGATTTCTCTGTGTACATTATAACTGAGTATTAATTGCAATGATTGCAGTTGCTTCCATGTATTCCTTTACATAAGAGGAAATTTTCAAATCGTTTTGTCTTAGTGGCTCTGCATTCAATAGAGCATTGTTCTCATGAGATGATTCAAAATTAATATCTGAGCTTAGTTAAATAACCCTGAATCATAAGAGATTTCATGAAGCAGAAATGCTAAATACTAACTTTTAGATATGCTAATCATTTTAATTCTGAGGAGTAATCTGAGGGCAGAGCATGAAATCTGTCCTTTAATAGTAATACAATATTTGCCTAGTTCTATTTTATTTATGAAGCTATTTACATTGATCTTAGAGAAGGAAGATTATTTCTTGTGTTTTGAAATACTATTTAAAATGAGTAATTTTGATTAATAAAAAGATGTTCTTCTTCTGTTCTAGATTGGCACAGAAAGGATCCCAGTGTCCACCTGGGCATAATTGGACCTGCAGTAAGTTGTTGTTAAATTACTAGTACTATTTTATTTGCACATTTATTCCTAAATACTTCCACTTGCTCATGTGTGAGATACCACAATAATTCTTTCCAAACGGAACCTACGTCAGAGGACTTCTGACTTTCATAGAGATAAGAAGGTGCAAATCTAGCAGTTGTAAAGGCTTTTCACAACAGGTCTGAACCATGGAAGTGGAAGTGTTCCCTGTGCTCTGACTTCCAAAGTTCAGAGTTCTGCTAGTAGCTAAAAGTCCAACTCACTCCACTTTTTGTCACAAAAGTGAAAGCAGCTAGGAGGGTTTTTGAAGAGGGTATGCACTGATTTAGGCCAATTCTAGTCACATAGTTTTTTCTTAATGCAAACTGTTATCAATAGTTTATAGCAGCTGAAAATCTGTTTTACACATACTGGTTTTTTGTTTGGTTGGTTTTGTTTTGTTTTTAAAGACCATGTTTGATGCATTTGAAAATTATGGTTTCTAATTGCCTCTCTTTTCACAAGCAAGAGAAGCTCTTAAACCTCTCTCCTCCAGCCCCATGATTTTTAAATCAAGTATTATGATTTCTGAAGAAGTGGCAAGACTGAACCTCACTGAAGAGGGAAGCATGCACCATGTTAGCTAAGACCTAATTAGCCAGAGGTCTAGAAAAGGCAGCCCATAGCCTTTATCTAACCAGTGGAAAGGTTATGACTAGGCAGCTGTGTCATATGAAACAAATCCTTGCTTATGCTAAAACAGTACTAAAGCTTCATTGCTTTATTTGGGTAGTGTGTTTGGGTCTCTCTATCAGTCTTATCTATGATTTATATTCACAGGAGCATGAAAACTTGCAGGAAGTCTATTTTATAAGAAAATACATAAAATCCAAATGGGCGAATATTTTTCTGTTTTCTCATTCTGTTTTATTCTTTGCAAATTTAAAGACATAATATTTTATTTTTAAAGCTATTTTTTACATTTTTATTTTATCTGCATTTTTTTACACTAATACACAAAATTATTTGAAAGTGAACTGATATGGAATGTAAAACTAGAGCAGTTGTAATGAAGCTATGAAGCTGTGCTTTAGAAGCAAAAGATGCACTTCCTGCCTCCAGTGAGGATGTTAGACATTTTGGTCATCTTTTTCAATTTGCTTTGCTTTCTCATAGTAAGTTACCAGAAATAAACCTGTGGCAGTGCATAGGAGTCAAACCTGTAGCAGTGCAAAGGAATCAATGACTAACATCCATAAAACATTAAAAAAAATATTTCTCCCATAGTGTTGTAATGTCATCGAAGGATGAAAATAAGTTAATTTAGATGCTAGCTGCCAAATTGTTTCAGCTGAATTAAAACTGTATTTTTGGCTAGTTGTTAGTTGTCCTGAATTGAAGTAGTAGACCTATAGGTTAGGTCAGAAGACATTTAATTTCCTTAAGCATTTAGTATATGGAAAAGATAATGTTGAATGGCCGAATTCAGTGTTTTAGCTGGGATTTTAAATTTCTAGTGCATTTGCTGCAGGCAGATTGGCAGATTATGTTGCATTGCAGACAATAATTATGTTTTTTAGTTCTATGGGAAGCTCAGTCTTTCTGAGACTACTCAACCATGTGGGTTCACCTGCTGCCACGAATAAAGCTGATTTCTTTCACAATGATACTGCTGAAGCCTCACAAACAAGAGCAATTGAGCCAATTATTCCTATCTATACTGAATACACTTGCAGATATAGCTTTTGACTCTTTAGTATTCTGGGTTATAATCTGACATAACTTTAAGTGTACTAAGACCTGTTTTTTTTGTTTTGTTTTGTTTTGTTTGTTTGTTTTTCTACAATGTCTGGAGGGCCACAACAGCCCCCAGCATCATAATGAAGATGTTTCTGGGCCATTGCTTCACTCTGAGTTCATTTTCATATGACAGCAATCTAGTATAGTGTATTTATAGAAGGTCTGCAAGATTTTGGTCATGGTAGGCACTGTGCTTAACAGGCACCTTCACCTTTAGGCAGCATTTGGTGACTTTTGGCACTGTCAAACACCTCAGATATTTCTTTGCCAGTCAGCAGCACAGATCTTTCTTAAAAGGATATCTGGTCTTGTTAGCTGATTAAATGTGCAGCTCTCTGAAGGCTCTTCCTCTGTTAAAAATGGATGGAGGATTTTTTAACAGAAGATGATAGGTAACTGATGATCATATTTGCCTGGCATGTTGATGGTAACAAAATAAAATATGACAACAAACACTCATCTACCTATAGAAGAACTGGACTATGGAGACGTGGGGCAGAAGTAATCATCTTGCCTTTTCAGTAGCTTTTTCTGAGACTGCTGAGTTCCTAGGCATCCTGCCACAGTCAGTTGGCTTTGGAAACATTCACATCTTTAAATGTATTTCCAACTTACTGAACAGCTTATGTTGTATTCAATTTTCTGTTATATTGAGCCTGTGGTTAGATAACTGTGCCCCCTCAAGTTCCTAAATGTAGCTCAGGGGGATCACTTCTCTCAGTTATTGCTACACCCATCCTGAAAGTAATCTTTTAACTGAATTCTTATATCCAGGCCAGACTTCTTGGAATATCTACCAATAGAAGAATTCTGCTTAAAGGATTGTTCTGTTCATGAGACAGATGGCAATTTCTTGGCTTCCAGAGAAGTAGATAGGATAGGAATTAATATCTTACAAATTTTATGAGTCACAAGCTGTAGTTTTTCTTATCCTTCTAAAGGTAGAAGAGCAAAAGACCATATCCCACTGCATCTTAAATCACTTGCAAGTACTCCATTGATTTTAAAGGAAGCATGGTATAGTTCCTCATGAGAGAAACTCAAAATAGTACTTTGGGAAGAAAGCTGGAAAGATTGTTTATACAGAAATAGCAGACAAAGTTTAATATAAAATATCCAATGAACCTGTGACTTGACAATGCTGTCTTGGTGTACAGGTCTGTAGCGTACTGTCACCAAGATTAAGTAGTACTTCAGGAAAGGGCACCTCATTTTTTCCCCCAGCTGTCACCAAACATACGTTCCTACGCAGTTACACGAGTCTTTTATTTATTGCATGCAGTAGGAATGCATTCCTTAGTGCAGTGGTGATTTGCATGTATCTTTTGATTTATGAAGCCCTGCTTTCATTAAATAATTATTCTTGTGGTCAAGAATACATAATCATAAAATCACAACGTACATAATCATAAAATCAATTCTGAGTTTTTTTCCATTTTTCTAAAATGCTTTATTAGAGCTTTCTATCTTATAGTGTGTAAAAGCAAAACAAAAAAAAAGAAAAAAATATTAATACGATTTAAAAAAAATGAGCCATATTGTTCCCAAGACTTAAAACTGCTGCATGCTGTGCAAGCTATCATATATTGATCCAATATAGCCAGTCTGCCTTAATAAAAAGCAGTCTACTTCTGTTCTTCATGTCTACTTAAGGATTTCCAAGTTCTGTTTATTTCTTTTAAACGTGTTAAATGAAAGTAGCAGTCATAGCTAAACTTTGTAAATAAAACTGCTGGAGTAAATTGCCCATCTTTGACAGCATTTTAATAACTCTAGCATGGCTTCAATGTTATGCTATGTTTTAAAATGTTGTGTTTATTAGTTTTCAAGCAAATGTTTCTGCCAGCATGTAACATCTATTTGCCTGTCACCATTTACATGCAAATTACTTTCTGTGTTAGCTAAAGTCTGAAAAGTTTGTTCCATTCCTCACACTGGTAACCTCATACATAAAGGGACAATTGCTTGGTATATCAGTGCAATACTCCTCACTTACACAGTAAGTTGTCAAATCCATCATTTGAATCATGTTAGCCTTTGCAGAGTCATCTGAAAGCAGTCATTCATGTTAAATAGATCTAGGTCTAATTTGAACCTTCAGCCAGAGTGGGATGTCAGGGGAGAAGAAACAGAAACTCCCCTTTTGACAGCAGCCCGAAGCTCCACTGCATCAGGTTAGTCACTGAAATTGAGACTGGGGTAGTCACTTCACTCTGCTGTGCAAGAGTCAGTCTTCATGAGAGCATTTGTCTGAAGAGTCAAGTGTAACTCCACCAACTTACTGATCTTTGGTATGATTTTGAAGCTCAGCACACTCATGCATTTTATTAAAAATGTACTAACATTTATTTTTCTTTTCTTGGTATTTTAAATACCAAGAAATTAGATGTAGAGCTTAGGGATATGGTTTAGTGGGGACTGTTAGTGTTAGGTCAGAGGTTGGACTCAATGATCTTGAGGTCTCTTCCAACCTAGAAATTCTGTGATTCTGTGAAATGTAGTGCTGCAGTAGTGCCCTTTACCTGTGTGTATGTTCCTTTCTAGGTTGATCCACTTTTTACAAAGGAAGTTAAAGAAAAAGTTAAGAGGTAAGAAATTAATGTTAAGCCTTTTATCTGTTCCAAATGAAAGCAGCAGGCTGTGTAGCTTTTTAAGATCATGTGCATAAATGTTTTTTTATATGTACAAATGGTTATACATTCAAACTCTGTGTATGACTAACAAATGTATTCGGATTATTTGACCAGCTATTCTAAATATTTTACATTTTAGATTAGACAGTAGATCTCTTGATGTTTTATGTTAAGTCACATCTGACTTAGGATCAGGTATGATTCATATTTATAACTTTTTTGTGTTTTTTCATTGTTTCTTTCATCTTGACTTCAGCAAGATGTTGCATCCTGTTGGTGGGTGAATGAGTAGGTAGACAAGATCATAGAATCATAGAATATCCCAAGTTGGAAGGGACCTACCCATAAGGATCAAGCCCAACTCCTCGCACCGCACAGGTCTACCCAAAATTTTAGACCATGTGACTAAGTGCACAGTCCAATCGCTTCTTAAATTCAGACAGGCTTAGTGCAGTGACTACTTCCCTGGGGAGCCTGTTCCAGTGTGCGACCTCTTCCTACAGTGAAGAACCTCTTACGGATGTCCGGCCTAAACTTCCCCTGGCTCAGCTTAACACCGTTCCCATGGGTCCTAACACTGGTGATTATGGAGAATATGTCACCTGCCTCTCCACTCCATCTTGTGAGGAAGTTGTAGACCATGATGAGGTCCCCCCTCAGCCTCCTCTTCTCCAGGCTGAACAGGCCCAGTGACCTCAGCCGCTCCTTGTATATCTTTCCCTCTAGGCCCTTCACCATCTTCGTCGCCCTCCTCTGGACACTCTCCAACAGTTTCATGTCCTTTTTGTACTGTGGTGCCCAGAACTGCACACAGTACTCAAGGTGAGTCCGCACCAGTGCAGAGTAGAGTGGGATGATCACTTCCCTCAACCGACTAGTGATGCCGTGCTTGATGCACCCCAGGGTACGGTTGGCCCTCCTGTCTGCCAGGGCACACTGCTGGCTCATACAGAATCACAGAATCACAGAATTTTTCCAGGTTGGAAGAGACCTCAAGGTCATCGAGTCCAACCTCCAACCTAACGCTAACAGCCCACCACTAAACCATATCCCTAAGCTCTACATCTAAGCGTCTTTTGAAGACTTCCAGGGATGGTGACTCCACCACTTCCCTGGGCAGCCTGTTCCAGTGCCTCACAACCCTTTCAGTGAAGAAGTTCTTCCTAACATCTAACCTAAAACTCCCCTGGCTCAACTTAAACCCATTCCCCCTCGTCCTGTCACCAGGCACGTGGGAGAACAGGCCAACCCCCACCTCGCTACAGCCTCCCTTGAGGTACCTAAAAAGAGCGATAAGGTCACCCCTGAGCCCCCTTTTCTCCAGGCTGAACAAGCCCAGCTCCCTCAGCCACTCCTCATAGGACTTGTTCTCCAGGCCCCTCACCAGCTTCGTCGCCCTTCTCTGCACCCGCTCAAGCACCTCGATGTCCTTCTTGTAGCGAGGGGCCCAAAACTGAACACAGTACTCGAGGTGCGGCCTCACCAGAGCTGAGTACAGGGGGACGATCACCTCCCTAGCCCTGCTGGTCACGCTGTTCCTGATACAAGCCAGGATGCCGTTGGCCTTCTTGGCCACCTGAGCACACTGCTGGCTCATATTCAGCCGACTATCCACCAGCACTCCCATATTCAACTTGCTGTCAACCACGACCTCCAGATCCCTCTCTGTGGGGCTGCTCGCCAGCGTCTCATCACCCAATCTGTATGTATAGCCAGGGTTGCCGCATCCCAGGTGCAGGACTCGGCACTTGCTTTTCTAAAGTTCATGCGGTTGTTGATCACCAAGCTCGCCAGCCTGTCCAGATCTCTCTGCAACACCTTTCCACCCTCATCTGAGTCCACAACTCTTCCAAGTTTGGTGTCATCGGCAAATTTGCTCAAAACACCTTCTAGTCTTACATCCAAATCATTTATAAAAACATTGAAGAGGACTGGCCCTAAAATGGAGCCTTGAGGGACCCCACTAGTGCCCATCCGCCAGCCTGATATGGCCCCATTTACCACTTCCTTTTGAGCCCTGCCCGTCAGCCAATTGCTCACCCATCGCATGATGTTTTTGTTAAGTTGGATGCTGGACATTTTGTCCAGTAGGATTCTATGGGAAACTGTGTCAAAAGCTTTGCTGAAGTCCAAAAAGATCACATCAGCTGGTTTCCCTTGGTCGACTAGATCTTATCATAAAAGGAAATCAAATTTGTTAGGCAGGACATACCCTTCTGTGGTGGTTTGACCGTGTTAGGCAACTGAACACCACAACCGCTCTCTCACTCCCCCTCCTCAGATGAGGAGGGGAAGAAGTAAAGGGAAAAAAAACAACTCACGGGTTGAGATAAGGATAATTTTAATAAAGAGAAAAATATATTATCAAGGAAATATTATTATTAATTAAACAATTATTAACAATATTATTATTATTAAAAATATTATTATTAATTAAACAATTCAACTAAAGGGAAAAAAGGGAAAAGGGGAAGAGGAAGGGGGAAAGGTAATAACAAAACAAGTAAAGGCTATGTGGAAATGCAGAGGGGAAAAAAATTACTCTCTACTTCCCACAAATAAGCGATGCTTGACCACGTCCTTGAAGCAGGGCCTCAACGCACGTAGCCGGTGTTCAGAGAGGAGGACAGACGTTTTCGCAACGAGAGCCCACCCCTCCCCTCTTCCTCCTTTTTCCACCTTTTATGGACATCATATGGTGTGGAATATCCCTTTGGTTGGTTTGGGTCAGCTGCCCTGGTGATGCTTCTCACTTTTTTGCCCACCCCCTAGGAGGGCTAGAGAAAGTCCTGATGCTGTGCCAGCACTTCTCAGCAGCAGACACAACACCAGTGTGATACCACTGCTGTTTTAGCTACAAGTGCAGAGCATAGTACTGTATGGGCTGCTGCAGGGAAAGTTACCATCCCAGCTAGACCCAGTACACCTTCATGAACCCATGTTGGCTGGGACCAATGACTGCATTGTCCCCCAAGTGCACTTCAATAACTTCAAGAATCATCTTCTCCATAATTTTAGTAGGCACTGACATGAGACTGACAGGCCTGTAATTGCTAGGGTCTTCTTTCTGACCCTTCTTGAAAATTGGCACAACATTTGCCAGCTTCCAGTCTACCAGGACCTTTCCAGATTCCCAAGACTGTTGAAAAATAATTGAGAGAGGTCATGCGATGATGTCAGCCAGCTCTTTAAGCACCCTGGGATGAATCCCATCTGGACCCATGGACTTGTAGGGATCCAGGTGGAGCAGCAAATCCCGCACACAGTTAGGGTCGGTTGGGAGTTTGTCATGCCCACCATCACGGTCCTCCAGCTTAGGGCACCCTGGGTCCTGAAGCCCATCATCTGCATTGAAGACAGAGGCGAAGAAGGCATTAAATGCCTCTGCTTAGCCTGTGTCATTGTCTGTGAGGAGACCTTCCCCATCAAGTAGCAGACCTATGTTTTCTTTGGTTCTCCTTTTTCTGTTCACATATCTGAAAAAAAACCTTTTTATTGTCTCCCACAGACATGGCCAGCTTCAACTCTAGTTGGGCTTTGGCCACACAAATTTTCTCCCTACAAACACAAACAGCATCCCTGTATTTCTTCCTCGTTGCCAGACCCTCCTTCCAGCAGTCTTAAACTCTCGTTATTTGCCTAATCTCCAGTAGAAGATCCCTGGTCAGCCAGGCCAACCTCCTGCCCCGCCTGCCTGACTTCCGATATTTTGGAATTGCCTGATCTTGTGCTTAAAGATTGACCAGCACTGATGGAGGTCAATGCCTTCAAAAGCAGTTTCCCAGGGGACCTTGCTGACTAGTTTCCTGAGCAGCCTGAAGTCTGCTTTCCCCATATCAAGGGCTGAAGTTTTGGTGGCAGTTTTCCTTCTGTCACTATAAATTCTAAACTCAACCACTTAATGGTCACTATGACCGAGACGGCCGCCAATTGCCACGTCTCCCACAAGACCCTCTCTGTTCTCCAGCAACAGATCTAAGAGGGCACCTTTCCTAGTTGGCTCCCTTAGCACCTGCACCAAGAAGTTATTGTGTAGTTGCTTTCCTGGACTTGCTCGTGTCAGCCGTGTGGTGATCCCAGTTGATGTCTGGCAAGTTGAAATCCCCCATAAGGACAAGGGGAGTTGACCTTGAGGCATCTCTCAGTTCCACAAAGAATAATTCATTGACATTGTCATCCTGGCCAGGTAGTCTGTAATATACTCCCACAACAACATCCCCTTTATTTGTTCATCCCTTAATCCTTACCCAGAGGCTCTCAACTTTGCCATCGCCAACCTGAAGTTCCAGACACTCCAGCCCCTGCTTCACACACATCGCCACCCCGCCACCTCGCCTACCCTGCCTGTCCCTCCTGAAGAGCCTGTAACCATCTATTGCAGCACACCAGCCACAGGACTCATCCCACCAGGTTTTGCTTATGTTGATGATGTCGTAGCTGTGGGACTGTGCCAAGACTTCTAGCTCTTCCATTTTATTCCTCATACTGCATGCGTTTGTGTAGAAGCACTTCAAATGCGCCTCCCCACTCACAGCACCTTGTGGTTCTGACCGAAGGACCTCACTGGCATACAGTCCCTCTGACTGTAGCGCACCATCCCTTAGCTTATCACCAGCATGCTTGGTTTTATCCCTTTCTCCCTTTGATTCTAATTTAAAGCCCTAATTATCAGCCCTGCCAACTCCTGAGCAAAAATCCTTACCCCTCTCTGAGAGAGACGCATCCCATCTGGTGCCAGCAGGCCCTATGTCGCGTAGACCTTCCCGTGATCAAAAAAACCAAGGTTCTGATGGTTGCACCAGTCCTGAAGCCCTGTGTTAATGTGATGAGTCTGCTTGTCAACATTGATCCCCCCTGTTGGAAGGACAGAGGCAAATACAACCTGTGCCCCTGATCCTTTAAGTAGTCACCCCAAAGCCCTAAGGTCCCTTTCGATTGCTCTCAGACTTCTCGTTGCTACCTCGTCATTACCAGTCTGAAAGACCAGTAGGGGATAGTAGTCAGTGGGCCGTACCAGGTGCCTGACTTTCTTAGCAAAGTCTCTCACCCAAGCCCCAGGAAGGCAACAGACTTCCCTGTGGGTTGGGTCCGGTCGGCATATTGGACCCTCTGTCCCTTTCAGAAGGGAGTCCCCCATGACAATAACCCTTCTTTCTTTTTTGACAGATGATGTAACAATGCAGGGGGTAGGTTGCCTTGCCTTAGGCACCCTCTCCATCTGGGACAGGCTTTCGTCTACATCGTTGATCTGACTGTTTTGTTCTAGACCCTCATACCTGTTATATAAAGGTAGATGGGAAGGTGAGGTGGGCAGGGACAGGGCTTGCCTACCACCCCAAACAGGAACCTGCCTCCATTCCCCCCCTTGGCCTAGATACCCTCCTACTGCCTGGCAGGATGAGGGAACTTTTGTCTTCTGCATAGCAGGAGACACTTGTGCTGTGGTAGGCTCATGAGTCTGTCTCAGAGAGGGTAGAGTACACCTCCACCAGTCAATTTCCCTGTCTGACTCCCTGATGCTCCTGAGCCTTCTCACCTCCTCCCAAAGCTCCGCTACGTGGCTCTTCAACCTGGGCACACCTCCCACAGGCATACCCCTCGCTGCAGCTGTCGGATACCGACAGCAGACTCGGGCACACCCTGCAGCCCAAGACCCAGATGGCCATGTGTTTCCCCGAGCCCTTCGTCTGAGTAGACGCATCGGTGACTGTGGCTGGAGAGGCCATGAGAGATCCGGAGGCCATGGCTTTCTGCCTGCTTGATACCATGGCCAGGTTCCTCGCAAGTAGGTTACAAGTATTGATGGGAAAGACCACTGCAAAAGAGCAGCGAGAGGCCCTCCTTGCTTGCCCTGCCTTCGTGAACTGCCATGCCACACCCTGGTTGCCTGTCCTGGTCGCCATGCTCCTGGTCACTCGCAACGCTCCTGGTCACTCATGCTACCTAAGGGCTGTTTTTCAACAGCCGGGGAGGGGGTGCTACTGCCTCTGCGTACGCCTTGTCAGCCTCCCTTGCAGAGGGCTGCTGGGTCCTGGCGGCTGCCTCGGCTGCTTCGAGTGGCCTAGGTGCCGAAATAAGGCGCTGCCCACCTTGATCCCCCGCTCTGCTGCTGAACGCATCTGCCCTGGAGGCGATTGTCTCGGCAAGTGGCTGCGAAAGATAACCATATTTAGCTTTTTTCTGTCCATACTTTATGAGTTTCCTGATTGGAAGGCATAAATTTTAGAGAACAGAGATATTTCTTTTTTTGACTGCAGAACCTAGAATTTTCTGGCTAGAACAGAACAACCTTATTATCTCTGATTGATAATATCAGCTATATGCCTGAGTTAAAATCTGCATTGTATCTGTTTTACAGAGCGATATTTTTGTTTGTGTTTTTTATCGGGTTATTTATGGGAAACGTGTTTCCTGTAATCATGCATTAATACTTCCCTTAATATAGTTATTTATCTCTGCAGAAGCTGGATGTTACTGTAGTATCAGAAAGCAATTTTTAACAAAGTCTAGTTGATGGGGGGAGGGTCTTAGGGTCAAATGCTTTTCCATCTGGCTTTGTGATCTCATGACAAGGATAAAGAGGCAGGGGTGGACTCATCAACTGGAGGAGGTGCTGGCTCTTCAAAAAAAATCCTAAAGATACCACCCACTTCATCTGAGACTGAACACCTCATTACCCTATTTTTCCATTCTGCACCCTTGATTTGATTGAACTTGCTTAAACTGTGGAGGACTACAACAGGAAGAATGTAAACACTCAGAAAAGTGCTTATCCTAAAAGAAGAAGCAGATTATATGTTTTAGAACCTTGATCCATCCCAAATAGCCAACATCCGAAAAGTCAGCATCTCCTGCAGCTGACCGTTCAGACTGTTGTGCTCCCTTTCTCTCTGTTTCTCAGAAGTCACCTCTACTACATAAATTCTTCAGGGAAAATACATTCATATCCATCGAACTCAGCTTCTTCATCTGTGAAACTGATTGTGGTTAACAGAGCCTGGTGTTAAGTGATTGGTTCTAAAACTCCAGGAGAACAGTGAAGTGGTAGGTAGCATGATGTACCCATTTATAGTTGCATTTATAAATGTATAGAAATATATATAGAAATATATGCATTTATAGAAAGCTGACAAAAACAAGGCAAAGTGGCTTGCCCATGGGAAAGCAATTGTTAACATCAGAACCATGCCTGAACTTCTCTGACCATCTTTCATCGTCTTCCGTTTTAGGAAGAATTTTGTGAGTATGTTCTTAGATGTCCAATTTGTGTGCATTTTATTTCTAGGGCACCTGGAATACATTTATTACAGGAGATGCCACAGGATGATCTTCATGCTGCTATGAAAAGGTGCTTTGCTGTGGTGAACAGCTCAATTTCAGAGGGGATGTCTGCTGCAATCCTGGAGGTAATTGTGTCTTAGCAATGTTTATCAGTGAGGTTACAGTGAATCTGAAATTGCCTTATATCACTGGAAATGTGTGTCAACATTTTATGTCCATGTTTCAAAGCTAGTGAAGACAAAACTAATTCTTTTTGCAAGCTTTAGTAATTAAGGTTTTTATCCCTTGAACTGACAAATTTTTATGGTTTGTCTATTTTTTTTAAGGACAGAATGTAATTTTATCAATCCTGTTAAATTCACAATACAGATATGAGATATGAGAATCATTCTGATTTACTAAGGATGTCACTATTCTTGATAAAACGTCCACTTCGTTATAATGTTGCTAGAACAGACTTTAATTTCAAAAAGCAATCTAAGAGCTTTATTTGGTTATTTAATTCTGAAATGATTAATGAATGAATGACATGCTCACTTAACTTTTTGTTCCAACAGTATTGAAAATTAATAACCAGGTTTCATACCTGTCAAAGTAGGACCCTGCTTAGTATCAAATGCATTCCAGGAACATAATAAATGTACGTAAAGTGGAAGTTCTTTGGTTGGATGCTTTTAACTTTTTTTTTTTTCTTTGTGGCCACTGAATGATGATCTCAGAAGATCACAGAAAGTATTATACAATTTGTGTTAATTAATTACATTTTGTTATTTGTAATGAGTAATCACACATTGCATTTCCAGCATGCTTTTCATCCACACATCTTAAAGTTATTCATAAGTAAGAACTAAATGAGCATCATGAGAATTATGAAAATTAGGTGATGGTAAGATAGCAAATTTGTATTTTCTTTCTGAGAAGAGATCACAGAGGTGAAAGCAGATGTTTCTTCACAGCAACAATGCTATCTATCTATATAAACAAAAAATACTACAGATTGTGACATTTCCAAATTTCCAAATCTATCAGAGTGGCAGTAGTTGAGATGAAATGAAGTGTACTAACACAGTACACACAACCAAGTCAGTGACTCAGAGAAATAAATGTTAAGTACCTGTCACCTCCTCCCAGCCAGCTACATGTTTCCTTCAGTAGCACTCACAGAACAGTTGACCAAAAATAAATCTGATTTACTTCTTGAGAATGTCAGTGAGTTAGAGAGGAAAAAAAAATAAATGATGTTATGAAAAAAAAAAAAAAGATGTTATGAAAACTCAGGGCTGATGAGACAATTAGAATAATTTTCTGCAAAAATATTGTGGAATCCCATCAGATTTGAGCAGTTAAAAGGCAAATTCCTTAGCTTTTATCAGGGAAGGGAACAATCTTGCACATACAGTGTCTTAACAAATATGTAGCAACTCTAAGCAAAATGATAACTTCCGTTTACTTCAAAGGTAATGTTGAGCCTGCTTCAGGGATTAGTGATTTTTGCTCACCCCTACATAGGAGCTTTCGAGCTGTCACAGTTCACGTTTTAACACTACTCTTTTCATTTTACACTGGTACACCAGGATGTGAGCAGCTTGCTTACACTGCATAGTTTCTCTAGTTATCTCTAGTAAGAAACATCTAGCTCTTCTGTGGTGCTGCCTCTTGATCTGCTCCCTCAGTGGTAGTGCTTGTGTGGAGGTTCTCTCAGCATCCTGAGAGTTTTGCTCACCCAGTCCCACAGTGAGTTCAGAAAAATGGGACTGTTGATGGGTGAGATAGTAGCTGTTGGTAGCTGCTTACCTTTTGTATTAACTCTTAGGCTGTTACACCTACCTCTATGTAGTTATGTGAGAATTATTATAAAGAACCGCAAAAAGGCTACATATTCTTGTTTGGAAATTATGAT
Source organism: Heteronetta atricapilla (assembly GCA_011075105.1). Classification (NCBI taxonomy): domain Eukaryota; kingdom Metazoa; phylum Chordata; class Aves; order Anseriformes; family Anatidae; genus Heteronetta; species Heteronetta atricapilla. The sequence continues at coordinate 13,919,530 of CM021745.1, read as the reverse complement.
CCCCTGCAGGGAGATCTTCATGGAGAGAAAAATAAATCTATAACAGGTATAATCCTCTTCTTTCCACCAGCCTCTGTCCTATATTAGCCTTTTTTTGTTGAAAAGTGGAGGAAGGGCAACCTAATCTCTGAACTGATAACTCAGCTTGGTGTTTATCATGGAAATCATATAACAGCGATAAAAAGAGCTGGCATGCTTTCAGAAGCCTGAGCATGCTAGTTCGGGTGCATATCAGATACAAGTGAATGAATTACCAGTTGCAGGCACAAACTGCAATCTTGCATTATAGGAAGGAAAGTCTCATAGGCATGGCACAGGTGGTGTGAGACAACAGCTCTGGTCCCAGTTGAGTCAGGATTTTTGTATGGACCTTGGACGGATCAGTTGATCGGTCCTTTATCCAAATTTCCAGTTAGAAAATATGGATAATTTTTCACATGGCAGATATAAAAATCCATTTTTGATTCTGAGCTATTAAAATCTTACAATAAGGAATGAATGTGTTTCTGCTGGGCAATTGACTATTGGTTAAACCCTGTAAAATAAGGAGGAAGCTTAGGCTAGATTACAGTGTCAGAGTTGTTCCCATCAACTCACAAAACAGAATTAGGTCTTTAGTTACATCTTAAGAAACTACCTGAAGCATGACCTTTTTAGTATTTCAAACTCATTTGAATGCTTCTTCTAAAGCGATAAGGATTTTGATACTTTATGTCTGTTTACTAGGCAGTTGTACAGTAGAATTTGATAACTTGCTTATGAAATATCCTACTGTAAAAACCTCTCCCTCTCAGAGAAAATGTCAGTCTAATAGTTAAGTCCCTGCCTGAGATGGTCAACAGTAGGAAGGGCCATCTGCTAAGATCTTGTTAAATTAATAAGGCAGAAAACTATGTGTTAAAACCTTTTGGTCATAGTCTGGAAATAACATCTTGCTTGCATTTGGAAATGCAACTCTGATTCTCTTGGAATTTCAAAATTGCTCCAGGTCATGAATCTGTAAACACTGAGCACATACATGGCTTGCTTTCAGTATGAGAAAAATATATAATAGATAAATCAGGTAAATAAATAATCATATCTATTTGAAACCTGTTTTAAGGTATGAAAGAACTAGAAACCATAGCTAATTACTTTGTCATCTAGTACTGTTATCTCAGAGATTTTGCTGTAACTGATCTGTTTTCTGTCTGGCATTTGAAGAGAAAACAAGCAGTACATTGAGCATTTGAAATACACCTCAGATCAGTATTCTCGTGAGTTATGCACATTCCTGTGCAAGTGCTGGTGAAACAGGCACTAGTGCTTGAAAATTTTGCATATTCTCTATATAGTTGAAAAGCAAAAGATTTTGAGTCCAGCACTACTTCACTGGAATACTTTTTTTGTGCTCTCACATGTTTTCCTACTGTTCTAAAAATTATTTGATTGCTGTGCCTTCACACATACACATAAAAAGACAATTTAAAAAAATCTATCATAGGAGAGGATGATGGCCACTCTCTATTCTGCTGCAGGGCAAAGTCCAGTCTTAACTACATGTGAGGTACAGGCCTTGTAGTTTGGAATATAAGCTCTGTAGCAAACTTCAAAAACAAAAATGGATGTTGTGGTGTAGTAACTTTGAAGAGGGGTCAAAAAAAAAGATGCATAGAATAGGAGGATGAAAAGAAGGGGGAATCCAAAAACCAAAAGAGTACATAAAAACTGTATTTACTCTATAAGTCCCACACTACTGGTTAGAAATACTTATTGTATAACTTGACTCCAAAGCTAGAATTTGCACCCAGCACCCTTCTGACATAGCATTAAAATGCATTTGTATTCAGGATAATGTAGCCAAACAGATGGCCAATGGACTAAAATGTTACTTTATTCTATTATTTGTGGAACCTATGTCAGTAGATTATACATATTTTCAACAATGCAAATGATTCTTTTTACTGCTTAAAAATAGACTAAGTATCTAAATTAAATTCTAAGCCACTTCATTCAGTAATTATTTACAGCACAGTCCATTTGTTTTAAGGCTGGCTGGTATAAAGCCAGCCCCTCATCATATGTATTGGGCCATCTGTTCTGTCTTTCAGTAGCTATAATTCATTGGTACATATGTGTTTCGGGACCTTAAAGTTCTCCAATGTAGCAGTTACTGCCCTCCAAGTCTATGAGACAGAACAAATATATTTTCATTTAAAGTCCAGAAATTATGGAAAATTAAATATAAACTTAGTGACCAGCTTCAGAGAGCGGTCAACTACGTGGCTTTCAGAAACAGGATTAACATCTTGCAATGACCAACTAACTAACTAACTAAATAATATGCGCTATAGTCTAGTCTACAATGTAGCACAGCGGTACTATGCCAGCCTGTAAAACCACAGCAGGACGTACAGTCTAGGACAGAACTGCCACGGGGCACTTGTACTCCCATTTGAAAATCGCTATCGATGGGCAGCCAGTTAGCACAGTGTCCGCTATTCACTGTGGCTGATACACTCAAATCCAAACTCTTCTGTGCTTTGTGGATAACTATTGTGGAGATAAGTTGTCATACCTGGGGTGGTTGTATTGTGTTATGTGTGTTTTCTTCTTTCATTCTTTCTTTCTCTTTTATTTAATGGTGCTCTTTCTCTTGAATGGACAATTGCTTGTTTTGAAAGTGGCCAAGCCAGAAAAACTCTTACAGTTTTGTTTTTTTCAAGGAAGAGATACAGAGAGGTGAGGAGAAGGCCTTAGGCAGGTGACAAATCGTGCTGACAGCCTTCAAAACCACTATCAAGCTCTTGGTTTTCAGTTCAGAAGTTCAAGTAAAATATTATCATTCTCTGTTCAATGAACATGTTTGAGCAAGATCAACAACAACCAGCACATTGAATGCAGGGGCATTTAAGCCTGTCAATGGGAAGGGTTAAGAGTCTGGTGAATCAGAAATTCTGTATCTCCTTGAGAAGTTGATGCCACTGGTAACCACGTGCATGTAAGGCCTACAGTTGGGTAATTAAAGCCAAAAGCAATTTCCTCAACCTGCAGATTCAAAACCTGTCAGGCTGAGAGGGGCACTGGTATCTCATTTCCTGGGTGAACTTTGGTGTGCTATGAACTTTGCTGTACTGATAAGTGGATACTGTCATCATTTTTTTTAAATCTATCTTTGGAAAACAGATTTGTTTAACAGTAAAGTCAGAGGAAATGACCATAATCCGTGGATGACTAAAAGCTACATAACTGCTCACCAAATCATTGTTATTTTTAATAGAAAAACTTATATTTATTTTTTAATAGAAAATCTCAACAACTTTACATGGTAAAATTCAGAAATCTGATCTGTAGATTTTATACTTCTCATTTATTTAGTCTGGTTTGTGTTCACTTCGTTAACCTATTTGTCTGAATTGTCTCCAGCTGACTGAGTAGTTTCTGATATGAAGAGTAGAACAGGTTATGTCATTAAGGGTTATTATTTTAGAGCTAACTGCTGCAAAGCAGATGTCTGTGCCAGAAGGACTGTAGAATTTCTATGTCCAGAGTAAATTCACCTGCAGTTGTGATTTACACAGTATTTCTCACGGAAATTTTAAGCTATTAACACATGTTGATTAGTCACAGCATTCCTTCACTGTTCAAAACATAAATGGGTCTATACATGACCTGTCAGGGTACTTTTGTCTCTGGTTTTGTCTAAACAATAAAAAACCAAAGCAAATTAAATGTTCTCTTGATTTTTCCTTGGAGTTTTATTTTCTTGCTTCATAGACTGAAGGAAAATTGTTCCCCATCCAGGAGCAATTAATGACAGTAATTAAAAAAACATTCACTCAGAAGTGACAGGGAATCAGTATGAAATGGACTGAACATTGGGCGCAGAGAATAGCTTTCTGTTTTTACACTGACAATTGTACAATATGAGTTTTCCTAGGTTTACAGTCAATGCATCCCACGACTTCCAATTTCATCAACAGCAATTAAAATTTCAGATCAGTATATGCATGAGTAGCAGAGCTGAGTGACCTGGGTTTGCATACTAGGTACTTCAAAAATACATACATACTTCAAAATCTAAGCCATATTTTTTAAAGTTGCCTGGCCTTAGGTCTCTTGGAAATGTTTTACTGGCTTTGAACAGATTTTGTGCTGCATCTCTTCTGATGCTGCAGGCAGCCTGAAGTGCTATCAGCTACCTCATACTACCATGTTGAAACCCCCATGCTTCCTTTCCTTTTTTTTTAATGTATATGCTTACATAAACATACATACATATATATATAATACATCAGTGAATAAACAATTCAAAAAACAGCCCACAGTTCATGTGGAATCAAATTCTACTTCTTCAGATGTATCCCTTGGTCCCTGAGGAATCCCATGCCAATAGCTTTGTAGGTAATGTTTTGAAAGTGTAATGTTCTGAAAGCATAACCTTTTCTCTACCCTCCTATTGTTCACAGACAGAAATTATGTCACTGCGTGCTTCCCAATATTCCCTGAACACTCTAAGTCCAAGACTGGCTATAGTGACAGACACTATCAAAAGCAGAATTCCTTCCAGAGCCTTATATAATGAATAGGAGTCAGAATTGAGGAGAAGAAACCAGTGTGACCTTTGCTGTCATTGGTGCTGCACACTTCTGTCCAGTTCTGAACATGTAGAAAATCTGTGAAAAAACGTGTTTTAATGGCGCAAGAGAACAGATATTCTGTGTTGGGGAAAGTTGGCTTTTTGTGCGATAATCTCATCCGTGTACAATAATGGTAGGAGTTAGAGTGACAATCTTTAATTTTATCTTCTTAAAGCCTGCCATATGTCTAGAACTTCCAATGGGAAACAAATTGCATACTTTGAGGAATAAAAGAATAAAGGATGAAACAGCTATCCATTGATTTTCTGGATTGATTATTGCCTCTGAAAATATTTTCGAAGTTACAAGACTGATAAAAATGTAAAGAATATAAAGAATATTTCAGTGAAGGTCCATGTATGAGTTCACCTTTAGAAATGGTATTTTTCAGCTATAAGTTTGAATAGAAAGAATGGTTGGATTCATTGCTTCTGCTTTTCATTTTAATGTTGTCATCATTAACATCTAAAAATCCCTATATCCTAATAATCCCTACATCCCTAAAAACAGTTGTTTCCTTTCTTCATATTACTCTAGGCAATGGATTTAGATATTCCAGTGCTGGCAAGGAACATTCCTGGGAATGCAGCAATAATAAAACATAAGGATACAGGACTGCTATTTTCAGATCCCCAGGTAACAAAACAACAAAGCCTTACACTATTTTTTTTTCCCTTCCAAAATTTAGGTTCACTTTGCATTACATTCTGGTGTCTCTCTGGAAACTTGGCTTTTATGCTGAGCAGTTTATCTCAGATTCCTCTTAAACTCTAGGTGTTAGATTGCCTTTCTGGAGGCTTTGCTGTTGTCTCACATACGTTTTGCAGTTCACTAAACTTTTACTAGGTGTCAGCCTTGCAGAATGTTTGCCTAGCCTATGCTGCTTTAGAGCCTGCCCTCTGAATGGGGCTCAGTTCTCTTCAACTTGTTGCACTTCAGTTTTGAAGGTTCCATAAGCAAACTTCGCAATAAATGTTATGCAACTGTCACGTTTCTTTCCAAGCAGAAATTGAAATATGAACTCACAAAAGACAACCAGTAGCTGACCAAAAGAGAAATATAAGCCTGAAGTTTTATATAATGTATTATCTAGCAATAAGTGTTCATATAAAGCAATATTAAGTCAAAGATATTACTTGGTCAGAAAATAATTAATAAATAAAGTTAAGCAATATTTTAAAATAGATTTTCTGGGAAGATAAGTAGGAGTGGGGAGAGGGGGAACACAGAACAATGCATATGTAAATGCTGCAAATTTGTGTGTGTGTGTGTTGTGGCTTTGCTGTTACATAGTTGTATATGTTGTGGAAGATGACTTTCAGACACAGATTCCTTTATGTTTTAGTTCATTCCTTTTCTTATGTGGTTCACCTAAATATAAAATGATGGAGGAAGTCTATGGTAGTTGCTTTTAAAGTCTCTATTTTAAAATGTTACACATAGACTTTCTTCTCCTCTTATTTTTTTAACTTGTCTAAAGACTGACTTTAATGTTCTGTTAAAAAAAAAAAAAAAAAAAAAAAAAAGATTTTTTGGTAGTCACTAGTTCTGATTATGAAAAGGGAAGGCTTATTTTTCATGGGTGAAAACTTTCTTGGACTAATTACTTTGGGCTTTTGGTTAACAGAAGGTAAAGTTGCTTTGTATGAGGAGGAAACATATCCTACATTCCTACATTTCTCTGATGGGATTCTCTACAACTTCAAAAGAGTAGAATTGGACCAGCAAATATCACCTGCAGTGTGTAGTTTTCCTCATCATAAGTATGATCTATGAGACATTGTGTTGTGTTTTCAGTTGGTTTGGTATATCAGAATATTTTATTATTTATTTAGCATACCTTTTTTAATCATTTCCTGCTCTGGTCATATATCATCATGTACAGAAATCCCATATTTAATTTTCAAACTAGTCATGAACCTATTTTGCAAGAGTTCATTCCTTTTACAATCAATTAACTAATTAACCACAATGGCAGTTAGGGAAGAAAGCATTAAAAAATCAACTTGCTTATTACCATTCCATAGAACAGAATTTCCTAGATACCAATTATTAACTAAATCCTTATTGTTTTTATCCAGTTCAAGATTAAATAAAATTTACAGGAGCAGTTTCTTTGATAATTTTGCAAAGTACAAACTGTATCATATTTATCCAGTTTGTGGAGTGTGTGATTAATGTATCCTATTAATTGGTGTTTAAGGAAGGTGAATGCTCTCTGTTAGTTTGTTGTTGTTGTTTGTTTTTTTAATGGAAAAAGATTCTTGCAGCTCCTTTTTTTTTTTTTTTCTAGAATATTCAATGTTTCCAGTGGTTCTACAGCAAGATTTCTTTGTTAACTTCTGGAATTTATGTTGCTGGGGAAGCAGTCTCTCTTCTTGAGATACCCCTTGGTAATGGGGTACTTTCAGGGTAGTAGAGGCTGAGATATAAAGCTAATTATAAAATTAGCTGTACATGTGTACATGTATTCCTTGCAAGCAGCCCATTGCCTTCCATATGCCTCTTCAGAACTTAAAGGGTATACAACCATATTGAACTCACACACTGATGTCTCTCCTGATATTAATTCTGATACATTCTGTCTGGTGTTTCCTTCAACATGCTGGCTGTATTTGGCTTGGAATTCAGATACATTATTCATACCAGACCCAATTAGTTTCATCATACATCCTTGTAAGAAGTCTCCTCTGTGATCTCAAAGCATCCTGCATTCCAACTGTTTGTTTGGAATTTGAGATCAAATAAAATATGCTACAATTGCCTTATACAGAGGAACGTATAATTTTGAACACGGTAGTTCCAGTGATGTAGTTACTGTTCACATGGATCAAACAGCAAATGTATATTATTTTATAAAAGTCCTTCTATAATTTTGTTGGTGTCAAGTAATGTATGACCTATCAACATTTGCAAATGGGTCAGAAAAATATTTGTTTGCAGAATAATACCCAAACCCAGTGCAAAGCTGTTGAAGAACTTTCTTCCTGTGTGGATGTAGAAAGAATGCCAATCTCATGGTTTTTAAGATAAATTCACTCATGGTTTTTAAGATAAATTAACCATTTACATTAGTTGTTCCTTATCTCCCCAAACCATGTCAAATACAGTTTTTAAACCACTGTATACAGTCTATCTTATTTGCTTTTCCTTTTCCCCATCCTGAGATCTGTATCTCCTCTCATCTCCACCTGTGTGGCAATTTGATAAACTGCTCTGCTCTTCCATTTTCCTGCAGCTTGCAACATTGTGTTTGTTGAGCATTCTCCTTTGCTTAGACTGTGCTGGAAAAAATAAGTTTCATTCACATAAACAAGAATGATCTCTCCTCAGCTGCTCAATGCCCCATACCTCCACAAGAAAAAAGAGGTCCTTCAAAAAGAGGTTTCTTCTTCTTCTCAGGATGCCAAATCTCAACTTCATAAAATTCTAACTCATAGCATGTTTCATGCTCTTGTCTCTATCCACCATTTTCTATAAATCAAAGTGTTTATTCCATTCCATACAGAGACAGGCCTTTAAAGAGACTGACATGTCTATTTTGTCATGCAGCCTTGTCCTTTAGTCCCTAGATGAAAGTTTGATCTAAAAGAATACACTGCAAAATGTCCAAGTCTATACTCAGCAAAGTCAAGTAAAAGAAGGACAAGGTTAAATTCTGCTCAGCAAATGAAATCCATTCTTCTTTTTAGCCCAAAGCTAAACCAGACCACAATCCAGAAACAAACAGGAAAAAAAAAAAAAAAGAAAATCTGGAAGACTCCAAGTGACTCTTTATGGACTCTGAATGGAGATCCAAATGGAGGCAGTTCATTACACTGAGAATAAATTCTAGTGTGTTACATATTAGGGAAAATGCTTCTAATGGTATGGAGAGATTGGTACTGTGTTCAGGTGTTTGGGAAAGTGTTTCTGTCTTGAAGAAGCTTAGGCACCAAATACTTTTAAGAAAATGTAAAATGAATCTTCATTGTTTCAGATAAAGAGAACCTATTTGGTTGTGATGATATAGACTGTATTATAGATCAAGAGTAGAAAACATTGCTTATTTTCAATTTGTACTGGGGAGGAAAAGTTTTGCAATATGGTAAGCCTAAATATGAGTGTTTGGTCTGTGGACCGCCTTATCTTTTGAAAGCTAATTTAGAGGGATAGAAATTGACTGTTATGAAATGTATATCAGTTTAAATCGTTAATGTTGTTGGCATTCTTCTTCTATTCTTGATGAAAGAGAGCTTTTCTGGTTTACAGGAAAGTAGGAAATTGTAGCTAGCCATCATTAACCATTTCCACAAATGCTGAGGTTTCATGTATGGAAATAGAGAAGGCCTTGCCAATCACTGAAGAAAATACTCAGATGGAAACAGCAGTTAAAGTAAAGGTGAAAGCTATTAAACATTTTGTCCTTGATACTACATCATCTGTGCACCTTACTTTTAAATCATGTCTTGATCCTGCCATTACTTGAATTTGCAAGTGTATGGAATATATGACACTGAGTTAATGGGACCTGAAAGAAAAAATGATAATTAAAAGAGAAGAATAGCCAGCTGCTTTTGGGCAAAACCATGTTAAAATGGAAGACACATTCAGCATCCTAGGGTTCAAAATTATGTGTCCAGCATCTGTGAAAGCTCACAGAAAGAACTGAATAAACAGAAGGAAGTAAATAAACTTCAAAGGCATAAAGCAAGGGGCCAAGCACAGACTGAATTTGATTGTGAGCAGGATCCAGAAAGACTACTGTTAGCAGAGTAAACATTTGAAGTTTTAAGAGAGAAACATAGCTCAGCTGGGTACTGGCAGTGATACACTGAATGCACATTTTTTCCTCTGCCAAATGTGGGTCAGTGCTGTTCCTACCAGGACTTAAAACCAGAATACAGCTGAAGTTTTAGACCTTTGAACCTTGGTTCTGAATAGATTAATTTGCAATGTGTGCAGTGCCAGCAATCACTGTTTACACTCCCCTAGAAATACTGACCCTTTGCCCTGTGAGGTACACAGATGTGCCAGCTAACTTCTGAGCTTTGCCTGCCACTAGGTAGGTATGTCGCTATTCTGAGTTGTATCTGGCATTTGCCTTTCCCAGAGTGACTCTCTGCTATTTAAGAATCATGTCCTTTTATCTGCTGAAGCTGATATGAAATGGTTTAATTGCAGAATTACTTTCGTTATATAAATAATATGAAGAATGCATCTTATTTTCATCATGTGTGAGCTGTGGCACCAATGTAATTCTCATGGTAATTGAAGGAATATTTGTTCTCCTTTCTCAGTGCACTCATTTTGTTGCTTCATCTTCCAGATAGTGGTATTTCTGGGTTCCTGCAAAATATTATACACAATTTATTTTAGATACTATGTAAAGAAGCTGACATTTTCTTTAAAGATGATTGGCCAATTTACCAGGAGAAAAATGTACTATGGATGTTTGCTGTTGAAAAATGCCAGTGTTTTAAGCGAAGTGTTACACAAAAAGAGGGCACATGTAATATCACTTACAGATGTACATTAGATGATCTTCACCCTGTTCTTCTGGGTTGTGTCTAACTACATAAGAGAGTGCACAAATATTTGTGCAGATAGCACTTGCAGAAATACAGCATAGCTGCATCAGCATAGCTGCATCAGCGTAGCTGCATCATTAATACACATTACCACACTGTAAGTAGTTTGCATGTCATAGGCTTCTAGAAAGAAAAATTAAATCCTTGATTTTCTGAACGAGCTCTGAGTTCTGAATGTCTGCATTCTGCATGTTCCCCTACTTCAGACTCACCATGAAATTATGACTGAAATGCAAGTCAGTTGGAGTTAAGGATGACACCTGATAAATGAAGTTATTGCTGTCTAAAGCTCAGTAACCAAAACTGAGAACAAGCTAAGCCAGATGCTCCAGGAGTACAAGGTAAAACCCAGATGAGTCACAGCAAATCTTCCCATTGGCTTCCAGTCTGATAGTGACTTGTAGGTGGTCACATTTGATTAGAAGAAGTAGGAGTTAAGCTGAGAAGTCCTTATTCCCAGTCTCCCGGTATTTTTCCATTTGCTTTTTCTCACTCCTGCAGTTTCTCAACTTTTATGCTTTTGACTCAGTTTGGCATTTTCCTGAAATTATTCCCAGCACTAAATACTGTAACTGTGAAGAGGGATCTCATTTATTCTATCATTTACGTGTTTCCAAGTTTTTGTCTTCTATATCCACATTTTAAAAGAACACTAATAGGACTACCTGTCAAGAAATGTTACATCGCTGCTTCTGTTCTTAGGTAATTTACATAAATTGTTTTTAAACATTACTTCAAATAAAATCCTCCACAGGAGCATAAAATTAAAGTTGGAATGTAGTTCAGTGTGAACAATATTTATTACTATGATTAGACAGGCAATTGGATGAAACCAGCATAAGTCATGTAAGACGTTCCTACCTTCCCTGTTCCGTATTCTTGGCAGATACGGAGGAAGGAAAAGAACAGATCTCTGAAGTCGGAGTCCTTGTATCTGCAGTGTCTGATAGATGTGGCCTCAGGGTACTCTCTAGATCAGACTCACCTGTCAGAAAACACTGGAATGCCAGGTAGCTGCAGATGGAAGGCAGGCTGGTTGATGTGTGTGGTCCTCATGGCTATTCCAGAGGCCACTTTGTGCTGTGTGGACAGAGCCAGCATGACAGAAGAAGAGTTTGGGAATGGAGTGGACAGAGTCTGAAGGTGGGCTGGAGTTCTGCAGCACATCTAAGGGGGGGAGCATGTGGTGTGCCAGGGCTTTCTAACAGGCATCAGTGAAATGCATTTGGGGTGCAATATGTGCTGAGATCACCGGGCAAGGAGTGTGGCTTTTTTGCACCTATTAGCCATGCAAGTTGAAAAACATCGCTGCCAAGATTACAATGTGGTGCTGATTCCATGTAAAATTTGAGGTTATTGTTAATATGTATGTGTGAATATCATCTTTGTCTGGTATTTACCTTTGTAGGTAACTAAGGTTACAAATCTTTCCAACAGAACTGGCGTGTGCATCTCTGACTATTTAAATCTCATGTCAGTGATGCATATATTGATAGTTTGTCTTGTCAGTGAGAGTCAAGGTAGTGATTACAACACGTTCAATGTGATTTCACGTATCAGTGTTTCCCAAGGGTCATGCTATAGTTATGTGTTATGCATAGCCATAACTTCCATTGCAACAGCAGCATTGATTCTGTGGTAACCAAAGATTTTATATTTATGTATTTGTTTATATATACAGTGCACTTAGGTTTTCAACTATAGTTTGCTAGTTAACCTAGTGTTGATATAAATGCTGGTCTTATTTATGATGCTTCCTTTCACAGCTGACAGTTTGTGTAAATAATATATCCCCTTTCTGCCACCCTTTTTTGTCCCCCGTGTCCTTATGCACTGATCTGCACTACCAATTGTATAGTAATGTATTACCTTAATTTTCCATTGGCACAATAGCTATCCGCATTTCTGAGCCGAACCAAGACAATATTTTGCAAATATCTGAGCCCATTTGTAATAAAGCTGAAGTATTGGAAGTTGTCTCTTGATAGAATATTAGATCAGCTGCTCAGAATAGATTAGTTCAGACATCAAATCACCTTTCATATGTTTGAAGTTCACAAATTCTCTTCTCTTGAACTAAATTAGAGTGGCAGAGGAGCAGACAAAGGAATAGTTGTTAATCTTCCAAGTCTAGCATTTTACCAAATACAGTTAAGGGAAATTCATATATGGCTTTTTTTGCAGAGCTTGATGAGTTTACACTGGTGGATCTGTAACTGTCCAGATGCAACAACTCTGGAAGATCTTGTTGCTGCATGCCTACTCTTAACTTAGAGCTGTTGACTATCTTTATACTGTGACTATCTTTATGCAGTGAGTTTTTCAGTCTCACTGCAAAATAACTAAACATGTTACGATTGCATTGAGATAAAAGCTTAGTTGGGCTGATATCAAATAATCTGATGCCAGCTATCCTCCATGCAGAAAACCAGGTGAATTATTCAATTTATAGCCAGTGTGGCTTTCTAACACTTGGGTAGGCAAACAATTTTTGTGGCATTAAATTCATTGCCTGTATTTGTCCTTACACCTATTGGATTTATCTTTGATTTTAAATGACTTGGTGGGCTGAATAAAAGATATAAGGTAATTATTTATTGATCATTGCTTATAAATAAACTGTGGTACTTGACCTTGAAAAATGACTTTGAACAGCTCTGTTTATTCATTCACAGGTGAAGTGTTTTACTGTAATCAAGCTACAGGTACAAGTTATTTCAGAATCATCAGAACTTCAAGGAACCTTTAATTTATTATTTTCTTTATCTTTTTTAGGAGTTTGTTGTACTATCCAAGAGTTTGATGAATGACCCCATTATGGAAAGAGAAATTGTAACAAGGGCCAAAGACTATGTGAAGAAACATCACTCATGGGAATGTGAAAGAAAAGCCTATCAGACTCTTGTCCTAAGACTCCAGTGAATCGCAGAACTTCAGTTGATACCTAGCAATCTGTATAGAGCACCTTAATGATGGAAACTTAATTAGTTTGGGTTTTTTCCGGGTTTCTTTTTAGAAGAGATAGTAAGACATGCATTATTATTCTATTCAAATACAACATCACAGGAGTTGCCTGCCACTTCAAACTATCAAATTTATCTAATTCAACATAGTCTCTAGTATACCAATTCATCACAGACCAGTATCATTTTGTAAGATCACACAGCAGAAATATACTCCTCAAACAGACACAAATTCTTTGTTGTTGTAAGGCTCAAATGGAGGATGATTTCTTTTATACAGTGGAGCATTCATCCACAAAGAGCTTATGTCAAACATGATCGTTACATCCTAACAAAATGCAGTACCAGTTTTCTTCCCAATTATACCAATCTGAATGTATTCAGGTACATGTGACATACATACAAGTTCATAAAACCACATTTAGTTACATGTACAAAGTACAAAATTATTAAGATGAAAGCTTTCTTATGACTAGAAGATGGACATGTCTATTGAGTGCATAAGGATTTGTGGGCCAAAACAGCAAACAGAGTGCTTAGAGAAAACAAGGAGTGCAGGAAATGTTTAACTGCCATGAAGGTACCTGAATTCCTTCCAGATAAGCCAATGTGGATGAAAAGTCCCATGCCTGCATTTTTTCTTGGATCCTGGGAGTAGATAGAGTATGTAGTTTAGCACAGGACTGACAAGCGTACATGGCTTCAGATTCCAGAATTGCACAGCCCTTTCCTTGGCAGCAAGAGGTGCTTGCAGGCAGAAATGCTTTGTTACATAAACTACCTCTTAATTTGCCAGTTACTTTGGTACCTCAGTGATTTACCTATTTAATAAAAGACTTATGAGAGCTGTAAAATGGAATGAAGGAAAAAAAAAAACAGTTATTTTCAATTTACTATGTATTTTGGTACTGTTCATTCTCATTTGTGGTTCTCGAGATATATTGTAACATATTGCAGCAGACCATTTTAAAGGGAGACTTACCTGTGCTTGAAGTCCATAATAATCATTTTTGGTAGTGCAATGTTTATGGACATATGTTTGATTTAATAACTGGTCATCAAATAATTTGTATTTATAGAAAAATGAGTGTCATACTTTTAATTCTTACTGGAAAACACTATATGCTTTATATAGGCTTGATCCTGCCTCAATGAGAACCAGTGAATTTTCTGTTGATTTGAGTGGCTATTGAGTCAGACTTTTCTTTGTAATAATGAAGTTCAGTGTGTGTTTTAAGCTTTCCTCTGTCTTTTGGATATTTTGCAATTGTTAAGACAGTAAACAAGAAAGGAATTTGAATGTTGTGTATTGATCTCTCTAAAACATATCCCCCTTCTATTGTAGTGTGTTCAGCCTCGCCTTCAGCAACGTGGGACATCACAATCTCCAAGGGCAAAATAGCCCTAATCTAAAACCTGAGAATTGCTACATTTCCTTTTAAGCACATTTCTCCTAAATATTTTTCATGTCCTTTGACATGCTAACATGTAAATACATGTGTACTAGTTGTCAGTTTAGAAGCCGCCAACCAACTTCTATCACTGAAGAGCTTCTAAACCTGCGGCTCCATCTTTCTTTTGACATGTCACTCCCTTCATTACTAGAGAGTAGCAGGGCCTCTCATGGGACTGCTGCATCTCTTTTAGCCACAGCAAGCTATGCACTAATGGAGGAACCCCTATGACACTTTCAGCATGTTGTATGTGGTAGGGCACATTTATAGGCAATAGCTATAAGTGGTCTTTTTTAAAAACAAACAAACAAACAACAAAAAAACAGAGCCTACTGCTGGGCATTCTGTTCCTCTCACAACATCTCCCAGACCTCCTCTGCCAGCGTGTCTCTGATACTTTGCTTATTTGGCTTTGACCTATAGCCCCCCCCCCCGCCCCAGCCGATTTCCTATAGCATTTATTGTCCTCTGAGAAATACAGGTTATTAAAAACAAATAAATACATAACATGGGAGAGAGATCAGCTATACTTCAAAGCATTGAGCTAATGGTAAATGATTGGAAATAGTAATGATCAGAGAGCTTTTTCCAAAGTGTTTATTACCAAGCTTCAAGGAACTAAATACATTGAACTGGAACTTGCACTATTTCTGGCAAAACAAAACCTGTGCAAGTAAGAAACTCTGCTACACCCTCAGAATGTAATTAACATATTTTTCAGGCTGTATTTAATCTATAAATATGAAAACTGCATCTGGGAAACAGCATGCTCATTTGCATTTGATAACCATACCAGCAGCACAAACAACCTGTCTACAATATATGCATTAAAAAATAAAAATTAAAAAAAGAAAAAAAGCAAGAAGCCAAAATAGTGGTGAGCTCAGCCCTCGGGACTGTTTTACAGTCATCAAACAAGGCAGTGTTCATCAATCAAGGGCATTCAGCTTTGATACCATTTATCACATGGGCTTGTGTTCTGCCGCATGAAGCCTGTCTAGTGAGGCTAAAAGGTTGGGGCAACAACTGCTAGAGAATTTCATCACAATAAATTACAGTTGAATTTTTGTTTTAAATTTAATCCAGTGTTATGTTCCAGGCCCATAAATATTCAATGAGTCTTGTAAGTCCTTTTAAAGAAAATATTGGACCCTGTACGGGCAATTTTTGGTATAATTATCTTTCATATGACTTCAATCAAATGATTTTACATTTAAGAATAATCCTTCTGTTGTCCTGCAGCCCTAATTACAGTATTTATCTTCCACCTTCAAAGCCCCATTTCTTATCCTAGCAGCTTTTTAAGCACAGCACACCTCATTGGGATACAGATACAGCTCCAAAAATAGCACGGGTTCTGTTTGCAGGAAAAACCTGCATTGTACATTTACCCCTGTGGCTAACTCTGTATTTCAGGACCTTGAAATGTACTGTTAATTAATCCAATTACATGCATTTTATTTTGCAATTAATTCTGTCACTGAATCCACAGGAGCTGAATGAAAGCTGTGGACCTGTACAATGGATACTACTATGCCTATTCCTTTCTTGGCATGATTAATTCAGGAGTAGAGACAATTTGGTAGTGTGTGGCTACACCCAGCTAGAGCCTGTGGTCTGTGGGAATGAGAGCTTCCTGAATTAGGATTTCAATTTAATTAGCCGTAGAGCACACATATATGAATTTTTAGACTTAATCTCTGCATTTCCATTTCAGCCTTAACCAGGATATGCCCTAAGAAGGCTGATTCCAAGGTAAGTTTTCCCAGGTTTGTCCACTCCAGACAAAAAGTCACGTTGGCTCAAAGCAGACAGGATTTAGCAGCTCCCATTCCTGCAGTCATGGCTCTGCTATTCTCCCAGCATGCAGAGCCCACACTGCCTGCCCTCCTCTGCTCCTGCTCTGCTCTTACCCTTCAGAGGGTCTCCGTAGGAAGGCAGGGGATCTTTCTCTCTTTCATCCTAGAGCAAACACAGAATTTGTCAGATTTATCCTTTGCCAGTGCTGCAATCAGCACCTGGCTCTGAGCACCGGCTTTGGGAAAACAGATTGTACTGATCTAACTCTTATCTTAGCAATAACCAGGGCGCCTTGGAGGTGGCCTGTACAACGTGGCTGGAGGGGAGGCATGTCGTCTGATCGAATAGGGGAAGAGAGTTAGATATAGATCTCTAAGGCTTTAAACAAAAGTCAAGCTTTCCTCTTTGGCCTCATTACAGCTCATTTTAGAAACATTTCAGAAGTCATGATTGAGACAAAAAGCAGTGCTCCCAAGGAGCTGGAAAATGAATGCGGCTATAAGGTAACACATTCTTTACATAGTTTAACAAAGGCTGTATTTGAGGGGGCTCAGCTCTAACAGTAACTAATGTAACATGGCATTTGGAGCATTAACGTTTGAAATTCAGTGTGACTAGAGTTATCAGGGATGACAGGGTTTGTAGGACCCTTGCATGTTCAGCCATGGTAGCCTGGCTGAGTCAATGGATGAATTCAGAGCCTTTTGGGACAACACTTTCAATCTCATGTTGACCACTGTGGTTTAAGGTCCTTCAGAGCTCTAAATTTGCCAAAGGGAGTTACTTGGAGATCTCAGGGAAATCAGTTCTGATGTTTTGCTATTAACCTACTTGATATATCAGGACTTAAGATGGCAGTCATCAAAAGAAAATGTTAAATTGTATATTGGAAGATTTAAAAGTATTTGTGCTCCTTCTGCAAATATAATTTAGCATCAACATAGATGAAGATTAAGCAATCCAAACATCTCAAAGGTCTACCCTTGTGTTTAATGAATGCAGCAGAACTTCATTCTTCGTTTACAACACATTTTATCCTATCTATTGGGCTCATAACCTGTTCTGTCCCTTTCTCCCCACAGTCTTTTTAATCTTTTGGTCAAAAACCATTCCACATGAAATTAAAGAAACAGTTTTGTCAAAGGCTTGTCAGAGGAGATGGGTGCTTCCAAGTGGAAATCAATCGTTTAATGGCTCAGTGGGATCTGAGCATTTTTTTTCATTAAGTTGTCCAAAGTGATTTCATCACTTCAGAATGTATTTCCCTTCCACCCTCCTCTGTGTGGCCGGTCCAAGCCCAGTTGCTTTAATGTTGGAAACCCATACCCCATAGGCAAGCAGGCCTCTGCGGCCCAGTCAGCGAGAGCTTGGTATTTCTTGCACATGTCCTGGTATTCCTGGATGCCATAGGCACAAGTAATTCTGCCTGATATACCCCAACAGAAAGTCTTGATCCTCTGAACATTTAACTGCATTCAGAATTTGAGAGTAAAGATTAAATAAATAAATAAATACATAGATAAATAACATGATGAGACAGCATGTGGCAAAACTCTTAGAAAAAAATGAGGTTTATGTTTTTTAAAACAATCTAAAATTTCTAAAAAGGTGGTAACTTTTATGTGCAATTTAATCCTCCTTAAATGAACTGTATTTTTGTCAAGTAACTATTCCGTACGTTAAATGTCATTCCTATGACATCTATTTTTAGGTATTAAATATTGAGGGCACTTGAAATCTCTCATCTTTTATAAAAATGTACAACAACCTTTGTTTTGCCCCATTCTACAAATTCATTTCCCCTAAAGCATTGCAATTAAGCTAATTTAAAGCATTTGTTTAAAATTAAACAACACATTAACAGCAGAGAACAGCTGGCTGCTGAGAAGCTGTAGTTGTGAACACCTGACCTGAATCTGCATTTAATCACCCTTACAGCCCCCTTAGCCCTTCCTACTGTTCAAGAAGCAAGTCTATCACACCTCTTATGATATTTCAGTATGCTTCTTACTTCGCAGTTTCCATTCTTGTGTACTTCAGCACAAATCTTAGACATAAGTCCAGTTATAACTATAACCTTGCTAGATGGAGGTCACTTATTTCATTTGTCTGATTCAATCAAGTTACATCAAGCATTGAAACTAAATGCCCCTGTACTGCTTCAAAAATTATTCCCTGCCATTGGAAAGCTGCACTGTTATTTTAGTAGCTTTAATGAAATGAAATGAGTTATGGAATCTTTAACTTAAGTAATATATCAAAAGCCTATATGAGTGGAGCATGGCCTTTGCTATCTGTGAGAGCCTTCTGGCTTCTTTCCTGGCTATTGTTTTTCTTTTAAAATACATTCAAGCAAGAAATTATCTAGAATCATAATTTAAAAAAAAAAAAAAAAGAAAAAAAAAGGAATCACAATTAAAAGCAAAACAAGACAAAACAAAACAAAACCCTGCTTAACTTGTACAAATGTTCACACCTTGCATTATCCACTGCAGTGTACTTCCAAGTTACCCAAATATTAGTTTTGCTTTCTGGAGGTACTGCTTGCCCATCCTCTAGCACTAACGCTTGGTAATTTTGGGATGGGAAGAGATTCCTGGTTGTTTGGCCGGCTGTTATCACAACCACACTCTGGTCTGCAGCACAGCCAATAAATACTATCAGCTGTAACTATTGGCTCTGCAATCATTATTTCCATACCTGATGTAACCCAGCAATGACAATTTGAAGAGGAAGGTGAGGATGTAAAAGTAACATACTCTATTGTAGTAGTAAAGCCCTCAAATACCAGTACAAAATATTGGCACCTCAGTCCCTATTTAGAAGCCGACTGCTGTTCTCTGGAAGTCAGACACTGCCACAGCTCCGAGCTCTGGCTCCTCAAACAGCATCAGTGACTGCTGGAGTTGAGGTGTGATCTGAAGGCATTAAAGGCTGTCTCACACTTTGTAATGTGGTTATAAATAATATTGTTTTGGCCAAGTAATAGTGACAATATAGCTATTTACAGATTGCACTAAAGGTCAACCTAGAAGGTTGCATCCTTTTCTGTATGAAAATATAGCAAAGTAAGAGGCAAGGGGGGAATTCAATAACAGTCTTCTGAAATAGAAGAACATTAATATTACATGTTCTGAATATTCATAATCTTTTAATACTATTTCCCTCACTTTTTGACCTCAGTATGACCTTCATAATGATTCTGTTCTGAACAAGTTTAAAGTCTTCCACAATTCCAGTATCTCATCTTGTTTGTTGTATCTACAGTTTCTTACTGATTACATATTTTATTGTTGTAGCCTTGGGAAATGCTCCTGGGTGTCCCTGGAGTATTATGCATCTAGTTACCTAGTACATCTTCCATCCTTTTTACTTACTTTTCTGCAACTTAATGAGATCATTTTTCTATCTGCTCCACTCTTATAACATGTGTCTCTGCACATCATTTCTTTGAATAAAACATCCGAAAGTGTTTAAGCTAGCACTGGGGGAAGTCTCCCAGACATCATTGTTAAGGTAGCATTCTTCCACACTGAATTGACTTCCCTTTTCAGAGCCTGCCAAGATTTTGCCAACAGGCAGCTCCCCAGCAGGACCGAGTCACCTGAGCCAGCTCAGCTGGGGGATGCACTTTGCCACAGGAGCCCAGAGCAGTGCCGAGAGGTGGGAGCTGTAGACAGGAAAAAAACATTAATGAAATGGGACACTCATTGAAAGCAGAAATAAGAGGTGTATAATCAACCCTTTTTTTTTCTGTTAAGTAAGGGAAGCTCAAAGGAATTATTACTGATGTCTTTCAAGAAGCTTGCATTTGTTTTGAGGACAAGGAAAACAGCATTTCTCAGAACCAGAACTCTCTTCTCTGGCAGGTATCTTTTATCTGCTAAACAAGGGCTTTTTATTTTATTTTATTTTATTTTATTTTATTTTATTTTATTTTATT